>VIAB01003836.1:25534-38029 GCA_009801035.1 Oophaga pumilio
TTGCAAGCTATAGCGCTACAGTGTGCTACCTTTTTTTCTTGAAGTGTGAAAGAGGCCTAAGATGACAGCAAGTGGCGCATAATTACTCGATCCCAAGAAGTGTGCTGGGGGATAGTGACCATAGGAACAAACACAGTTTAAAGTGGCTCTAACCAGGAAAAGAATGGAGGTTCCCAACTAAGCCTGCAGTATTGTAATAGTCCCTATTTCAGCAACAGCGACGTTGTTCATATACATTGGAAACATACCACTGTATTGTGTAAAGGAATATGACAAAGTTATCTCCTGTTACTCTCTCTGAGCGTAAACTTGGTTGCTAGTAAAAAGGACTTTGTTGTATTGGACTGGTCTGGTATCCTTGTCGTGGGGTCTCAGGGAGCCGATGTCGCTTTTTGTGTGGCCGACCAGAGCTGCGAGGTGTTCTTGTTGCACACACATTGAAAACGGACCCTGTTTTTCTGTATATGGAGGGGACATGGGAAACGAGAACCTCGCCCTCAGCTACACTAGGATCCAGGGCCTAAGTGCTACTGCAACCCTTAGGTCACTATAGTTACTCCCCTTACTGCAAATAGCTTTAGATCCCCAAAACACAAACTATATACTTAACTTACACAAGAACCAAGAAAACAGAACCAACACTGCATAACTACAGACCTTATTAAAAAAAATACACAGATCCGAGAATAAAGTAGACCCCAGACCTGACATTCATTTCTGTAAAAGAAAATTTGCTGCCAAAGCTCAAGAACAATTTTTTTCAGAGAATCACTACAAAGTGCTATTGGCAGATAAGCAATGATGAGCAGATATGGGCAGAATAAAATTATTTGAGTGGTGGAACATGAACTGTAAAATTTGTCCCGTTATCTGCGTCTCATTCTTTTGTGTGTAGAAGATTAGGAGCAATTGATCTGCAAGTGCAGAAATCATTAATCACATCTGAATATGCCACTCGCTGCTACCATGCCGTGCGAAGCTGAAAATAGATCATGCTGTATGACAGGATCTGGCTGATCGAAAGCTTTTTTTAGACCTGGCAAATAAAATTACCTCCCAATGTGACATTGCTTCCTCCGTAAAAAGAATTAAAAAAAAATAAAACCTTTATGTGAATGATAAAATTAAAAGGAACTGCATAAAACAAATAAATATCCATTAAGAGATTTTTTTTATAGGTAGCCCCTAATATGTGCTGCCCTTTATCTATCACGCCCATAATGCAGTCTATACGACATGGGTATACTCATATATTGATATATATCATCCCCCTGTATTACAGGAAATGAGAACACAGGCAAATTTATTAAAATTGTGTAACAAATCTGTCTTTGTTATCCATCGCAAAAACAGCACAGCTTTATTTTTATTACAGCTGTTTAACCCCTTAATGCTCCTTGACATATACCGGCGATTCTCACAAAATTAGAATATCATCAAAAAGTTAATTTATTTCAGTACTTCAATACAAACAGTGAAACTCATATATTGTATAGCTATAGAGTCATTACAAACAGAGTGATCTATTTCAAGTGTTTATTTCTGTTAATGTTAATGATTATGGTTTACAGCCAATGGAAATCAAAAAGTCATTATCTCAGTAAATTAGAATAATTAACATAAAACACCTGCAAAGGCTTCCTAAGCATTTAAAAAGGTCCCTTAGTCTGTTTCAGTAGGTTCCACAATCATGGGGAAGACTGCTGACTTGACAGATGTCCAGAAGGCAGTCATTGAGACACTCCACAAGGAGGGTAAGCCACAAAGGTCATTGCTAAAGAAGCTGGCTGTTCACAGAGTGCTGTATCCAAGCATATTAATGGAAACTTGAGTGGAAGGAAAAAGTGTGGTAGAAAAAGGTGCACAAGCAACCGGGATAACCGCAGGTTTGAAAGGTATGTTAAGAAAAGGCCATACAAAAATTTTCGAAAGATTCACAAGGAGTGGACTGCTGCTGGAGCCATTGCTTCAAGAGCCACCACACACAGACAAATCCAGAACATGAGCTACAAGTGTCGCATTCCTTGTGTCTAGCCACTCATGACCAATAGACAACACCAGAAGCGATTAGCTGGGCCAAGGAGAAAAAGAACTGGACTGTTGCTCCAAGGTCTTGCTTTCAGATTAAAGTAAATTTTGCATTTCATTTGGAAATCAAGGTCCCAGAGTCTGGAGGAAGAGTGGAGAGGCACACAATCCCAGTTGCTTGAGATCTAGTGTGAAGTTTCCACAATCATTGATGGGTTGGGGAGCCATGTCATCTGCTGGTGTAGGTCCACTGTGTTTTATCAACACGAAAGTCAGCGCAGCCGTCTATCGGGAAATTTTAGAGCACTTCACGCTTCCCTCTGCTGGCAAGCTTTTTGGAGATGGAAATTTCATTCTCCAGCAGGACTTGGCACCTGTCCACACTGCCAAAAGTACCAATACCTGGTTTAAAAACAACAGTATCACTGTGCTTGATTTTCCAGCAAACTCACCTGACCATAACCCCATAGAGAATCTATGGGGTATTGTCAAGAGGAAGATGAGAGACACCAGACTCCACAATGCCGACAAGCTGAAGGCTGCTATCAAAGCAACCTGGGCTTCCATAACACCTCAGCAGTGCCACAAGCTGATCACCTCCATGCCACGCTACATTGATGCAGTAATCGATGCAAAAGGAGCCTCGACCAAGTATTGTGTGCATTTACTGAACATACATTTCAGTAGGTCAACATTTCAGATTTTAAAATAATTTTTCAAGCTGATGTTATAAAGTATTCTAATTTACTGAGATAATGACTTTTGGGTTTTCACTGGCTTGTAAGCCATAATCATCAACATTGACAGAAATAAACACTTCTGAGTATGAATGTGAGTTTTACTTTATGGAAGACTATGGGGAGTATATTATACTATATGGAGGACTATGGGGCACATTATACTAAACAGGCAAAATGCTGCCTATTCATCAAGTGACTGGACTGTTTATGGCGGAATTAAAATCATTGTTCTCAGCAGCACATCGCCTGGTGAAAACTGCAGACATGCTGCTGATAACATGATACTGTATGTGGACAGATTGATCTATTAGTGATTGCTCCATCTCCATCATTCTTCCTCAGTCGGTGTAAAGAGGCCCGGAAATAAGCGTCGAATGACTTCAATATTGTCGATCACACTCGTTAAGTGGCCTGATCTCAGCACATGTAAATACAACCAAAATGTTTCTGTGTGATGGTGCAATATGTTAGCATTTGGGGCCCAATGTTAAACCTTTGTCCAGTGCCCCACGCATGTGTTTTTGTCCAGGCTCTCCATGCATGTGTTGTGACTATCACACAGCCGTGACACATTCAGCTGCGGCGCCGAACAGCTGATCATTGGGAGCGCTCCAGGTAGCCAGGTTCCTAACACAGCTATTCGGTAAGCGATATAGCTATTCGGATAAGGACTTATCCGAAGCTATTCACTCATTCCTAATGTTAACCCTTTCTGACATATTCCTGTAATAATATACCAGGGATAAGTATGGGAGTACTATCCACATAGGGTTTAATTGATAGGTTATTCTTTGATTTTTGGCTTTTAATTTCTAAAGTAAAAGCTATGTTTTAGACTTCTCCCACACTCACCGTATAACCTCACTTTGATTTTTTTCTCTTGTTTTTGCCTACACTATATAGTAAAGTCAATACTGTCTTTCAAAACCAAATCTTGCACTGCAAAAAAACAGGCCTTCATATGGTTATGTTAAAGGGGTATTCCCATCTCCAAGATCCTTTCCCAATTTCTAGCAGGTGTAATAATAATAATATTAGCAAATAACTCCAATTAGAAATGTAGTATAGTTTTTCTGATTCGCTATGTCTCTTTCCTCATGTGCAGGCATTGCAGGACCTTAGGTATCTGTGGTTATGGTTACCACTAGTAACTAGCTAACTAACTGTCACTATATCAGTGGTCGTAACTATGGATTCCTAAGGTCCTGCAATGCCTGCCGATGAGGAAAGAGACATAGCGAATCAGATAAACTTTATTACATTTCTAATTGGAGGTATTTGCTAATATTATTACACCTACTACATGTTGGGATAGGATCTTGCAGATGCGAATACGGCTTAATGGGGAAAAAATGTTATGAAAAAGTGTTCAAAAAAGTAAAAATGCAAAAATGAAAATTGGTTGAATCCATAATGGGTTAAAAAATGAAGGTTGAGCTATGGTTCCTCTAAATTACCAAACCAGATATTTTAGACAGTTTTGATAAATGTGGGTCATATACTATATTATATATTCATATGCAGTATATGCTACCCGAACCATGGGCATCATGATTCAGAGCCTGGTTGCATGATTGCAGCCAGGAATGCCTTTCTTTAAATGCTGTGGCATTTCAGAGAAAACCCAATTGAAAATTTTTCCAATATGGAGAGTAGGGAGAGACCTGACTACTTTGTGACCTGCTGGATCGCTTCAGTGTTTGCTGGGCGAGCCGGAGGTCCCTTTTCAATGTAAGTTCATGAGAGCTTCTTTCTGGCCTCGTCCTGGTCCTCATAGACTTCCAGAGAGAGCTTGTGCTCGTTATTTCTGACTTCTGACCAGTCAGAAATTGCTGTCACAAGATGATATTGTGGGACCAGAGCCAAGGCAGAAAAAAGGTGACAACGCCAGCAGGTAAGTATGGCAGTAGGGTCAGGAGCCTTAGATTACACGCCTCACTCCAGCTATGAAAAAATCCCAAAACACTGAATTGTTGCTGTAAGGATGCAGATTGTACTCCCTTTATCTGCAAGTTTATAAAGAGTGATTAACATATGGATACATCTGTCTTGCATCTATTTGTCATCAGTATTTTGTTCACATTACATCCATATTTCTCAATGTCTAGTATAGTTCAATTTCTTCCTTGAAGAAAACCCATCAGGACCATTGGAGCAGCGGTGCCGGCCATGAGGGTGGAGGTGGCATTAACTGGTAAGCATCAATTATCTTATCACCTTTTTTGAACTGAAACATTTTTTTTAAATGATAGTCAACCCTTTTATTTAAAATTTTAATATGTTCCTATTAGTTATGTATTATGTCATTTTGACCTTTTTTTTTCACCATGGCTAAAATAAGTAAGAATCTTCAAAATATGTTCCTCAGTAAGGATGATACCTAGAGACGCTGAGGGTTAAACTTATTCCACAGCATTTATTTTTATCTGCAGTTAAAGAAAGTACAGTGTAATTACTGGGATTGTTGTTTAAAGTGATATTTTGTGCTAGCTAGCCATCTCATTAGCCAGAGCACGTTGTTACCTGACATATTGAGTCATTAAGATGGTCCTGATTAGGAAATATGGCCTGGAGATATTGGTGCCTGTATATGGAACTGCTTGTCTGCTCACTTCCATAAGTGACATGTTTACAAGGGAATACGTGATTTTTAACCTCAGATATGGCGAAGTGGACTAACAACCTCTATACGGAATCTTCCAAGTTCCATTTAATAGAACTTGTTACTTGATTATTTTTGAAAGGTAACATGCATAAGTAATCACTGCGTGTATCACCGTATATGATTTATTAAAACATACCTATATGTAAATATTTCATATTATTGGATCTCACAGTAAATCTTGATTAGCAGTGAAACATATTAATTTCTTTCATTAATAAATAGATACGGTATTTGATTCATTATTGAAGAATTTGAAGAGCAGAACCAAGCAGACTGGATTGATTACTTCTCATTCAATACGTAACATAGTACCATCATGGATACATTATAGAAATATCATGGGTCACAATTGAGCTCCCAAAGCTCTAAACAAATCAGGACATCAGGGATAAAACAATCTTAGTTGTGTGTCCCTGGATATAGAGCATTTGTGACTTTATAAGTTTGTTACATATGAAATGTGCAGAGCCATAATGTGTGGACTGGTATAATTCAGAGTAGGAGAGAACACCAGGTTGTCACTTTAAGAAGACTGAAATGTTAAGACACAAAGATGATGCTATTTTATTACACTTCTAATTAAACCTGCAGATTCGCAATAATATTACAAGGTGGCAGGTGAACAGAAAACTCCTGAATTGTTTGACTTTTCGCAGTGTGTTTTGCTATATGCGCCAGATAAGTTCCCAGCGCATGTGTCAAATGTATCCATAGACTTCACTCACCTGACTGGTACTGTATATGCTGGTATAGCCTTCAAAAAAACATTTTTAAAAAAAAATTGGCACCTACAGACTATATAGTGGCAAATGTTGGAGTCATTGATCGGAGGTATATATTGAGAGAGGCTGGACAGACATCTGTCTGAGATGGTTTAGTGAATCATGCATTGGGTTGGACATGATGACCCTGGAGGTTCCTTCCAACTCTAATATTCTATGATTCTCTTAAATTAATTTATTGCTGTCATAATAGAACCATAAATATAGTTAAACTTCTACAAAACAGAAAAATCAAATCTGGATTTGATATTACACATTGCATGTTTCCAAAAACAAATAACTGTACTACTGTAACTCTAAAAAGGGTCCTGAAAACTTAATGGAGTTGTCAAGATCAGGGAAACATTGCCACTTGCCTTCAGAATCAGGGCCACTCCTGAACACGGGTTGCGCACTGTATTGTAGCTCAGCTCCATTCACAGCTTTGGGGCTGAGCTGCAATACGAAACACAAACCATGGTTGTCGCTATTTACGAAAGAAAGCATCCAAGTTTTTCTAATGCTGCACATCTATTTTTATGACTCAGTAGTGTCAACCCAATAACATCAACCTCAGTCAACGCAATAGTATCTAAAATTACACGGGTGAGTAAAAAATTGTCTACACTCCAGTTATTTGAAAACCTCTTTTGGCCGCACTCTTTGGCAGCGTTTTCCGTATGAGGTCACCATCTCCCCAGCCAATGCTGTGCAGGTTTGAACGTGTTACATAATTTGACTGCCGTATGCATGAAAGTAGAGCAGCGTGAAGCAATTCTTTTCTTGTGGTTTGAAGATGCGTCTGATGCCAACATTTATCAAAGACTTTGGGCCTGATTCATCTAGACTGGCGTTGTTCACGCTGTTCTTGATGAGGGGGTATGCTGGAGATACACGCCCCGTTATGAATCTGAAGCATCTAACAAGTGACGTGAGCCTCCATGCCCTATGCAAGAAATCTCACTCCAGTCTAGTACTGACATAGAAAATGTAATAGCTCGTCATGAATTAGATGGGCTGTGGCATGACATCTCCGCTGTATGTGCATCCGTCCCCATGTCCACGGATTTTTGGTGGAACTAGGAGAAACTGACGTTAAGATGTCAAAAGTCACAAAATTTAGGCACAACTCCTAGTTGTGCCTAATTTTTACGACTTTTTTAAACTTTTACCAGAAATGTTTTGTGAAGGCTTGGCTAAATGAATCCCATTGCGTGCAGTGTGCAGAACGTGTTTTATTAAGAAGTGTGTATGAATTGACAGATAAGTTCAAGTGTCAGCTAGGAAGAAGGAACAAAACGTCTACGTACATGAACGATGACTACATTGAGCGTGAACGTGCAATGATTCCTTTAGATAGTACTATCACCTGTTTGGTCCCCTGAAAGAAGACCTATAAGGATGAGGATTCTGATGAAGAGGTGAAGACAGAGGTGCATATGTGGCTCACAGCTCATCCTAAAATAACTTTTTAATGAACGAATATGAAAGCTTGATCAAAGAAGGACAAAATGTATTGAAAAGTAGGAAGATTATGATGAAAAATGAATTGTTTGGCTGAAGAATTTAGTTTACTCAACTGTCAAAAAAGACAGAGTTCACATTATAATTTTACATTGAATAAAAAGGTAATAATCAACCAATACACTTTGTTATCATCAATATACACTGTCAAGAGTCCCAATAGCCAACTAGTTTATTTATGTAAGTGATAACATAGAAAAATGTAATAAGCACAGATGTTGTGCGGAAAGATTCCTCACACGTAAGACAGGTGATATACAGTATTTATTGCTATTCATTTCTATCTCTATACAAGGCGAAAGTATCAACCTGAATATCAACAGCAAAATTTATTTTTGTTCAAGACCAAAATTTAAATTTTTTTATTTTCTTCAAAATCAGGGTACTTCAATGGTACAATTTAGGTGTCTTGTAACTATTTGGAGCTCATCTAAGAGCTACCGTATTTTTCGGACTATAAGACGCACTTTTTCCCAAAAAAAATTGTGAGGAAAATGGGGGGTGCGTCTTATAGCCCGAATGCAGCTTACCGGGGGGTTGCGGCAGTGGTGTGGTGGTGTCAGAGATGTGGCATTGCAGAGGCGCGGTGGGCGGCATGCATCTCAGCAGGGTCCGTTCCTCAGGTGGTGAGGTGACACCGCGGCATGGAGAGCAGACAGGAGAGGAGAGCCGGGATTGTCGGTGGTGGCGGCCATCTTCCTGAGGCGGCGCGTGCTCAGATAGAGTACTCTGCTTCCTGTGGTTTCAGGAAAATGGCCGCGGGAGGCCGCACGTGTGCATATAGAGATCGCGGCGGCCATTTTCCTGAAGCCCCAGGAAGCAGAGTACTCTGTGCACGCGCCGCCTCAGGAAGATGGCCGCCACCACCGACAAACCCGGCTCTGCTGTCCTGTCTGCTCTCCTTGCCGCGGCGTCACCTCATCACCTGAGGAAGGGACCCTGCTCAGGTGCACGCCGCCCACCGCGCCTCTGTAACGCCACACCTCTGCCACCTCCACACCACTGCCGCAATCAACCCCCCGGTAACTTGTGGTTAACCCGGCTTTCCTTGGACACCAGGACGCAGCGTCACCTCACCTAAGTAAGGTGAGTATTAGCATCACCGCAACTCTGCCACACCACTGCCGCAACCCTTGCTGTACCACCGCCGGCCCTCAGGTACCTTAAAATTCGGACAATAAGACGGACCCCCATATTGTAAAAATCTTTTTTTCTGCTATTTTCACCCCAAAATTTGGGGTGCGTCTTATGGTCCAGTGCATCTTATAGTCCGAAAAATACGGTATATTAGCAGGAAAAGCGTCTAAGGGCGCTACATCCATTCAGGACTCAGGAGTGGGCTTCTTGTACTTGAGGGTGATAGAGCAGTTCAGAAAAATTGTGACAATATCAAAGTAATAATTTCTTAACTTGACCTCCCTAATTGGCCTTATTGAAGTTGCCTTGCTTGTTGGTCTGTAATGAGTCAGGGAGACAAGGAGGTCATGTAGACTGGCTCAGGTAGTCAAAAAGGTCATGTAAATTGGCTCAGGGAGACAAGGAGGTAATGTAGATTGGCTTTGCTGTATAAAAGAGGAAACCTATTGATGTTTAGTAACATGGGAAGAGGTTAATTTGCTTGAACTTAATCTACCATATTGGAGTGAAAATCCTTTAAGTGCTAGCATCATATCCAGAAGATGCCAATCCCATGAGCTCATTTGCCCCCTGGTTGTCAAAATCCCAGTGATTAACTTTAATGCTTATAGGCTTAGCTTATTTATATGTGATTCTTATTAAATCTATTCAATTATTCCACAAATTTATTGGACAAAAATCAATAATACTTTTTTTTACCTTATCATTGGCTAGGGTCACATGAGCTTAGATTCTTTCAACCGAGAGAATCTGGTCGATTATGCTAATGATATTCTGATCAAACTTTGATCAGAGTGTTGTAACTCGAGTCACTATTCACTGGCAAGCAGTGAGGCTAGGGTAGTCAAGAAGGTCGGGGTTCGATACCAAGAAGGCTCATCATATACAAAGGAGTAATACAAAAGGCATAGTAAGCTCACAGTCCTTAGTCAGAATTCCAAGGTCCGAGTTTGTCACCTCAAAAGAGGTAATACGAATGGGTAGTCAGTAGGAAAATCCAGGGTCAAGCAATAAAATATCAGAAGTCAGAAATCAAGGCACAAAAGACAATCCACGCAGAGCTGAAAGCTACAACAAGCAGAGAATAGAGGCAGACAGCCAGCTAAATAGCCTAGGAATCACTCCGAAGAGGAGATACCTGTAGGAAACCCAGCACTCCCCGGCCGTGATTAGGCAACTGGACTGTCACTCACCACACTGACAGCTCAGCATGCCCATGCTTCAGATTGGATGAGCTGTCTATCACAAGTCTATTACAATACTGAGAGCTCATCAAGCCGCTGTCCGAGATTGGACGTGTGAGTTGCCATTGAGTGGAGGAATTTTGACAAGTTTGATCCGAGTATCTGCATAATGCGATCCGATTCTCTCCGCTTCGAGAATCGCAACACAATAATTAGAAGATGGAGAACAAAATTTCCCCCTCTTTTCCATTGTGTGAATCCGCTGAAATCAGACTGCATTTCCACACACCCATTGACTAGAATGGGTGAATCTCATCCGATTTATGCTGCAATTTTTTTCTTATGCCAAATCGGAATGAGAAAAAAAAGACTGATCAGAGCTACCCCATTACATATCATTGGACCCAGCGCTATCTGATAAAAAATCGGCTTTCACTTATCCTATCAATTTGGTGTTGTGAGCGAGCTCTTAATAGAAGTGTAGCATCAACATGAAATTGATAAATAGCTAGGAATTTTGTTACATTTTTGTAGACTAGATCATGTTCTCCTTAAACTACATGGTGCACAAATCATGAAAGCACATTTACAATTTCTCATTCAGAATGTACGCCTGGTCTGATCTGGTGTGAGTCATCCAGTTTTTTGCAGTAGAAAACGTCACAGATATACTTTATACATTTGGCAAAAACATTTGAACAGTGAAGCCATATTACAAATTAGAAACACTTCGAAATTAGGAAAGCATGTAAAGCAGGCAGCCAAATACTTAATAAACATAGTCCCTGTTTGTGCTAATATTAGTTATATATGCAATTAAAAGATATCTCTGAATTTTTAGAAATGTCCCCAATGCCTTTCACAAAATTTAGTGAAATGGTAAATATTATATTCATCTCCTTTCTGCCTAATATATATAGATTGTTTTATAACGAGTGTTTTCTTTCTGCTTTAGTGGTAGATGTCATATTTCCATTACCTGGATCACAGTTGCATGTACAAACCTTCTCCTTTTTCTGACTTCATTAAAGGTTTTCTTTTCTGTCCCAGCCTCCTGAAACCCCTCAGTCCCACTCAGTAAATTGTTAATACTTACCTGAGTTTTCTTCATGTCTTATCTTTTTATGTATTTTTTAGCCTCTTGTTCTGACGCTCCTGTAGATTCACCACTGGACTCCATGCTACCTCCGTTTCTCTAAGCTGCAATCCCTCCGGATATCGAATGTCCATTCCTGCTTCAAAGCCAAAACTAGTATGATCGCTAGGTATAGAGATGTTTATCATCAAGAACATTATTAATGTTTATTTTTTTATGTAAATACAGCATTACTATGTAATGAATAGTTGTACAACCTTCTAATATACTTTGTATTTTAGTCATTACCATGTAGCTTTTAATAACGGTTATTTGAATAAAACATCAAAGTGGTTATATAAGAAAAGGTAGCTGCTCCTTAAAGGGGTTGTCCAGGACTAATTATTTTTTATTACTATGGGCCTAAAGAACTAACTTGCTAGTAGTTGTTAACTACCTGCCTCTTGGTGCAGAACCAACCTGTACGGGCAAAGAGTAGTCACAGACCTGCTCCTGCCAGTAATTCAGATGCTTCCGTTGATGTCAAGTCAGCAGAGCAGCTGCTTCTCTTCTGCTCTGCTGACAGGATGTGACTGCCGACATCATGCTGATTGACAACCACTCCCAGTTGCCAAACTGCGTGGAGCCGGCTGTCAATCAGCATGACGGCAGTCACGCCCTGTTGACAGGACAGCCCGGAAGAGCTTCTCTGTTGATGTGAAGAAGCTGAATCACCAGCATTACCAGTCAGTAACTGCTCTGTGCCGCCGCCGGGTAAAGCATGCAGATAGCAAGCAACTAACAAATGCATTGTAGGCAAGAATGTTCTAGAATAAAACCACTGGCCACCTATTGGTTTTGCGTTTGCTTGTATGCGTAGCTGTTAGTTGACTGCCACTTCAGTAGCATTATAATCTCATCTGTGGCTTTTTGTCATCTCGACTACTTGCTGCATTGTCATGATGCTTCGTGCTCATCAGAATGACCTGTTTGGTCTTGTAAGAAACCACTGTCATATCTCCAGTAAAGTAAAATACTGAACTTTGAACATCTCTTTTACCAACGATACCTTGTGGCAATTCAGGCTTGCTTTTTCCTACAGTGCCCCTCATTGTAAGTTTTCGGTTCAGCAACAGCTGCCCCAGTCAGAGCGATGTAAAAAAGTTGTCACATTTTGTCCTCTTAGTCCTTATGTCAAAACTGAAACTTGCATTCCCTGATTCTTTTCAGAAGTGGTTGGAAAAAATGTCTCTGTCCATTTAAAAGGTATCAACCACTGAGGACTCTCAACTCTAAATATTTTTCTGATTCTTTTCAGGCTTTTCTCCAGGTTTTTTTTCCTGCATATACCTGAGAGTTTAGAGTGTATGAGCTGCTGCTG
>VIAB01003837.1:60611-70689 GCA_009801035.1 Oophaga pumilio
AAATGGAGCGTTGGTCACACATACACACTATTGCTCCCCTATACCAACAGGAGTGAATGGAGCGGTGGTCACACATCCATACTATTGCTCCCCTATACCAACAGGAGTGAATGGAGCAGTGGTCACACATGCACACTATTGCTCCCCTATACCAATAGGCGTAAACGGAGCAGTGGTCACACATGCACATTATTGCTCCCCTATAGCAATAGGCGTAAACGGAGCGGTGGTCACACATGCACACTGTTGCTCACCTATACCAATAGGCGTAAACGGAGCGGTGGTCACACATGCACACTGTTGCTCCAATCACTTGGGACTTTGAAACCCCAATTCTTAGGATCAGTGATGATCCAAAAAGTTGGACTCAACACCAATCACACAGATGTATAAATGATGTTTGTTTGATAACCTCTTACAAGGTGTAGTGATTAGGTCCAAAAAAGAAAGACAGAATATGAGAATTTAAGTTCATTTTAGAAGCAGAATACCTGGACTAAAAAAATCACAATTGTTTTTGTTTTTTAAATTAGTGGCTGTTTGAAAACTATTAAATGTTCAACATATATTTCAGAGATAGATATGATTTATTAGGTATTCTTATTTTCCAATTTGATCACATTGAGTTAGCTTGTCATTGAATTTATCATCTATAGCTACATCTTTACTAACAAAAGAAATCAAAACCTAGGAAAAAAAATATTTTCAATACTCAAAAATTTGAGGCAAAAAAAGAGTTTTGATTTTTCGCTTATAACCTACTTAATGTGGAAAAAATGCCCCTTTTTATCTGAAGCACTTACCAGACTTAACTAAAAGTTTTGTACCAGATCCAAACACAAGTTTTCCGTATCCAACACAAGTATACTGTACACAGTGGTAAACCGATGTGCAATAAAACATCCCCTAATAGTACAGTCAGGTAGCTTCAAAGTGAAAAAAATAATTTACATCACGTTTATTTTTTATAATATTCCTTTTCTGTTAGAATATGTATCTCTAGTTTCAAGATAACGATTTACCAACTTGGAATTGAATTAATCTGCAGTTTCTACGTGTAGACGACTGAGGCCTCAATTTATCAAGCAGTTTTCTCCAGAATTCTGCAGTAAAACTGCCTTAAATGCTGCCAAACTTTTGCACAAAATTTTGCTACTTTAGCCAGATCCACCAAGTTTTTGAAAAGTGAGTGGACCTCATTTGGGATCGGTCGTGGCCAAGAGATCCCAATAAATTCATCATAATTTACACATATAAGTGTAGTAAATTCTGACAAAGAGCCAAGGGCTGACGTACATTTCTGGCAATGGCGCCCAGCAGCTGAAATATTCACCAAATTCATTAAAGAGCGCATTCCTCATAATAATGAAATTATTGCATCTTACACCATCACTTCTATCATTAACACTGGGGTACAAAATGCCAGTTGCCAGTCTTAATGAATCAGTGCCTGAATGTCTAAATGAGCATATTTGTTGTGATGATATTTGGTTGTAGTAGAAAAAACATAGCTGAAAATATAAAAAATAGATGAAAAAGAGAAAATATGTGCTGTCCTTAAAATAAGCAATCATTTCAAAATTCATAGGAAAATACTAAAGGCCAACGCACCTGGATTTACCCAAAGTTTAGTCCCTTTTCCAAATAAAAGCTTGTAATTAACATTAGCACAGTAACGAGCAGTATAGCAAGAATACTTTAT
This sequence comes from Oophaga pumilio, assembly GCA_009801035.1. Lineage (NCBI taxonomy): Eukaryota > Metazoa > Chordata > Amphibia > Anura > Dendrobatidae > Oophaga > Oophaga pumilio. The sequence goes on from VIAB01003837.1 coordinate 62,314, forward strand.
GTACACCCAATTGTAACTTCAAAAGTTGACAACTACTTCTGATTGATTACCGATTATTTCTATTATTTAATTATACAACACAACTAGTATAAAGTAAAAAATAAAAATCTATTTTTACTTGTTATTTTTGTCTACTATTATTATTTTGTAATTATATATTAGTTTGTTCAGCTCCATAGTAAAGCCAGTTTAATAATAAAAAAACTAATGCTCTGTACTACTATCGACTGAACCACAAGAAGTAAAAAGTATATAAATGACATCCAACACTAATATTCTACATCACTGTTTTGTGTCACCATTTTCCATTAGCTTGTGAAGGCTTGTTGTTTGTGGAATGGGTTGACAACATTTGATATGTCTTTTGGGTACATTTTGGGGCATATATACAGTAATTTTTTCGGTTGCTTCTTTTGTGAGACAGGATAATAAGCAAAAAAACGAAACCAGCATTTCTTTATGCCATTTAAAGTAGGGGTGAAAGAACATCATGATTTTAAAGATTGCAGCAGGAGTCGGCTGTTCATCATAGCTGGCTCTTGCTGCCAGTGGAGTGGTTGACTCTTGCTGCCAGTGGAGTGGTTGACTCTTGCTGCCATTTCTTTGGCCATTACATCACCATGCGGTACTGTTATATAAAGCTGCAGAGCGGGCACACTTAGCATGATAAGACTGTGCAGCATTATAATATAATTGTATATAGCTATATTTTTTAATTCTCCGTCAGATACAATATGTCAGACTTTGTTTTTCCCTAGAAGAACTGAGCTCAATGCTTCTAGGGAGAAACTTTGTAGTGATTTGGAACATACCTGGTGACAGCATAACTTCATCGAAAAATTACTTCAGTTATTTTAGTATTGTATAATTCAAATATATATAGATGTTTGAATACTATATGTTAAAATAATACGTAGCTACATATACATCTACATAACACCATTATTCTATTATTAAAACATCGGAATGGTATTATAATTTCTGTTTTCTAAAGCCACTTTTCTAAACATCACAACTTACTTGGAGTTACTATTAGTTGTGTTCCAGTGGCAAATGTCAGCTTTGTACCTGCTCCCCAATTTCCACCCCAGTTCACACCATTGCAAAAACAATTCACTTAGGCTATAATCACACATGCAGTTTTTTTTGTAGTCAAAGCCCAAAGTGTCTTCAAATTACCGTAAAGGAAAAGTATAACGGAAAGTCTGATACTCGTCTTCCTAGCATCTACTTCAATATTTTGCTAAAGAAACTGTATTAAACAATGCACCAACAACTGCAGGTTTGATGACGACGTCACACTTGACAAATTGTAACATCTAATATAATCTTGACCTATAGTATTTGTCAGTTGTAGTTATTAACATTTAGTTTTAGATGAATTTGTCACAAAAGATCTTTATTTTAATAACCGTCCGCAACAGCTTTATAGGCCTTGTATGGGCAACTTCTAATTTACATATACATATATATAATTCTACCAATGTTTGTTGGTGTCACAAATAGTTGTACTCTAGCACCAAATATTATCTTGTTTGATATTTACCCCATCACTTTACACCATCGCAAAAATACAAATTCTAATACATGATCAAAGACTAACATCCTCCATAAAAAGAGAGAAGGATGTAGCTCACCAGTATAATTCCTTAGGCATCCCACTCATGCACAGCGTAAGGAACCTGACGGCCCTCAGGTGAAACTAGAAAAAGGGAGTAATCATCAGGATCCTAGGAGACTCCAAAACGCATTCCTGCACATGTGGGAGTAAAATTTCTTATTTATTAGGTAAAATAGGACGAAAATAAATCACAGACTACAGTGACATATTCAGCAAGAGTTGAAACCTATGCGTTTCAAACAATACAGTTCTTCATTTTGGCAGGATATATGCCTATATGCCATTAAGGACATTTTTGTTCGAAACGCTTAGGTTTCAACTTTCAATTGCTGAATATGTCACTGTAATCTGTGATTTGTTTTTGTTCTATTTCAACTAACAAGAAATTTTACTAACACGTGCTAGATTGTGTTTTGGAGTTTCCCAGGATCCTGGACGCTTCCTCCCTCTTTCTAACATCCTACATAATCTGAAACTATAACTTCTGGCTCCAAGACTGTTGTCATGCTGCACCTGGTTTCTGGAATGCGTCACCCCAGACAATCCTGTTAATTCTCAGTATCCACTGTTTTAAAAATCCCCTAAAATCACATCTTCTTAGGCAGGCCTATCATACCACCTAACTTCTCTCAGTTTCTCTCTTCCTATATTTCTGCTCAACATTTCATTCCTTCTTTCGTCAGTTTCCTCAGCACTCCATGCACTCATTAGCACTTCTGTGCACATACCGGTACTGGCTGGTGACTGGTTCATGCAGCTTTACACATATAATCCTATTTATTATAGAATTGCACTTTGCTGCAGGTTCAAAATGGAGACTGAGGCGCCAATTCATCAAGAAATTTTCACCAAAGTTCTATTGAAAACAGCTTGAAATGTTGCACAATTTTTACACAAAAATATTGTTTTTTTTTGCCATTTTTACACTTGGCCAGCTCAGCAGACTTTTTGAAATCTGAATGGAGCTCTGCAGGGAAAGTCCGTGGCCAAGAAATCCCGACCAATTCATGATAATTTACACAAAAGTGGTATAACTTTCAACAAACATCTACGCCAGCCCATCGGGTTTACTTGCCTGGCCATGGTGCATGGCAATTTAAAGATATGCCAAATTCATTAAAGAGCACATGAATTTGTCACATTTTACACCAGCAGCCCCTTCATTAACTTGGGCATACAAAACGCCAGTCTCAGTGAATCTGCACCTGAATGACTATTTAAACATAGTTGTTGTGATGATGGGATAAATGTATAACTGTAAATATAAAAAAAGTAATAAAAAAGAGAAAACGGTTGGGTTGAGGGTTATATTCTTAACCATCTGAATGTATTATTTTAATATTCTGTGCTGTCCTTAAAATAAGAAAATATTTAATAATTAATTGGAAAATACTAGAGGCCAACTCACCTGGATTTACCAAAAGTTTAGTCCCTTTTCCAAATATAAGTTTGTAATTAGCATTATCACAGTGACGCACAGTATAGCAAGAATATAGCAACAAACTTGAATCTTCAAAGGCCTCCATAATGACTACTTCGGGGCGATTATCAATTATTTCTATTATTGTGACTATTTTACAATATCAGAGTATAAAGAAAAAAAATAAAACAATTTTATTTCTACCTGTTCTTTGGATATATTTAAAATTTTGCAATTATTTATTTTTTAGTCTTTCAGCTCCATATTCAAAGTCAGTCTGATAAAAAAAAATAAGCACTGAAATTGAAGGATGCACCAAATTCATTAAATGAATTCCTTAATGAATAAGGCGCTTCTTACTCCAGCACTCCCTTCATTAAGACTGGCATACAAAACGCCAAACGGCATAATTAAACGTAGGCATCGTAGTGACTAATTTGGTTGTAAAAAAATATCTAGAACTGAAAATATTAAAAAGAAGAAAATATGAAAAGAAAAAAACTGCTTGGCTGCAGGGTGTATCCTAATCCTATTTTAATATTCTGTGCTGTCCTTAAATAAGAAAACATTTATAAATTCTTTGGAAAATACTAGAGGTCAACTCACCTGGATTTACCCAAAGTTTAGTCCCTTTTCCAAATATAAATTTGTCATTAACATCAGCACAGTGACACGTACTATAGCAAGAATGCTTTATGTAGCCACTAGTGATGAGCGAGTATACTCGTTACTCAAGATTTCCGAGCACGCTACGGTGTTCTCCGACTATTTTTGGCATGCTCAGAGATTTAGTTTCTGTTGCCGCAGCTGCATGATTTGTGGCTGCTAGACAGCCTGAATACATGTGTGGAATTCTTAACAAACAGGCAATCCCCACATGTTTTCAGGCTGTCTAGCAGCCGCAAATCATGCAGCTCCGGCGACAGAAACTAAATGTCCGAGCACTTCCAAATACTCAGAGATCACTCGAGCATGCTCGGAAATTTCAAGTAACGAGTATACTCACTCATCACTCTTAGCCATATACTTGTTCTTCGTATTTATATCTACTTCTGATTGATTACCGATGATTACTATTCTGATTATTATATAAAGCCAATAGTATGATAAAAAGAACAATTATTCCATTTATACATGTTTTTGGGGATTTTGTTATATTGAAACTACTTTATTCATCCTTTTAGTTTCACATTCAAAGTAATTTAATTTTTTTTTTTTTTTTTAAAAAAGCCAGATGTCTGGACCATAACGGCCATACAGTCCTACCAATTTTTTGCTTTTTTGTACCCCTTACCTTCTTATAGATTGCTAGCTTGCGAGTTGTGCCCTCACTCTTGTGTAAATTGTAGAATTAAGTGTTACTCTGTAATGTCTTTATTGTTTTTACTTGTACCCTCTGAATTATAAAATGCTGTGGAATATGTTCCTGCTATATAAATAAAATTATTATTATTATGATTATTGTGATCACTGATTGTTATTAGTTGCAAAAAGTGATCTGCTAAAACTACTATTTATGACCAGTTTAATTAGTTCTCATTTTTATAACTGTTTAATATATGATTTAGTACATTTAGGACTCAGGAGCAAGAAATTTAATTATAAAAAAAAATCCTAAAATTTCCATACAAGTTATCTTTTATTTAATGTAAATATGACCTATACAATAATGAACCTATACTGCGTGATGTTAATTTTTGTGTGTCTGATAATACTATTTTATATATACTGTACATAAGAATCTCATTATAATATAAATGTGCACTCACCAATATTCACTATTAACTTGGTTCCTTTTCCAAATGTAAGTTTCCTACCAGAATCACACAGTGATACAACACAGGTACAAAACATTCCCAGGTGACATCTCACTCGTAATAATAAAAAATACACATGAAATTGGACTAAAGTGCACACTGAAAGTGGCTGGACAGTACGCCATTCTTCCTTTTACTTTAGGTAAAGGGATTTACTGGCTTTGTCATTAAAGGTGCTTTCCCAGAATATTGTGTGATGGCTTATAGCTTGACGTGGCATCATGCCGTCACTTCTGGGGGTCCTCAAGGTGAAGAAACAAGAACAGTATCTCAAGACTGCTGCTCCTTCCCAGGTTTTTTTGCTCAGTGACTTTTTAAATTGCCAATTATCCAGAGAACTAGGACTAACCCCTTACACACTTCACAAGAATTCTCTTTAAACCAAAGATGACTGGGAATGATATGTTGACTCCACTAACTGTAATGTAATGGCATTCTATCTGCCATTAATTCTTTGATTATAACCCAAATTGTTGGGCTGTGTGGTTTAATGCTAACAAAGCAATGAAAGACTAATTCCCAAAATTAAATATAAAAACATCTTTTTAGAGAGATTTTATACAAATATCTACAGGATGTGTACTATAATACTCACTGGGCAACACAATTAGGGTTGTCCCGGATCCAAATATGAGTCTTCTAGCATTATAGTCACACAGTGATTTGTTCTCCTTCATTAACGTTAAAGCATTCACTATGTAAAGCTAGATCAGTACTACTATTAGGCTTATATAGCGCTATTTTATTCCGCAGCGCTTTACATACATTGTCATCTCTGTCCCCATTGGGGCTCACAATCTAGATTCCCTATCAGTATGTCTTTGGAGTGTGGGAGGAAACCGGAGAACCCAGAGGAAACCCACGCAAACATGGGGAGAACATACAAACTCCTTGCAGATGTTGTCCTTGGTGGGATTTGAACCCAGGACCCCAGAGCTGCAAGGCTGCAGTGCTAACCACTGAGCCACTGTGTTGCCCTAGAGTAGAATCTATATCATACTTACTCAGTGTCACAAATTATTGCCTTCCTGTACCAAATATGACCTTTGCAAATATACATCACTAAAGGTGCCCAAACACCTAAGATGGCTGTAGGCTGACACTCATTTACAGCCATCTCTCCCGATTCCCTCATATACACCTACATTCAGTTGGGGATGAGGAAGCAAACCTGTGCCAGACACCTATGGTGGTGGTTTATCTCCCAGGAGAACAAAATAATCAGGCATTTCCATTCAAACTGCCTGATCCTTCTCTCCCTGACATCTGCTCGAGGCGAGTCAGTAGGATCCTATACACATTAGATGTTGGACTGGTCCATATAAAATCAACAGATTTGGACATCTTTAATCTAATGTGTGTACTGGCCTTTACCTTTCACCAGAAGATTTGTAGATGCCAAAAATGATCTTTAAGTACGCTTGCTAATAATAAGGTTTACTTTTCTTTATCAAAACATTATTGCATATGTATTCCTACTTAGGATTTTTATGTCTTTTTATGTTTTCTTCTGTCTTTATAATAAGGGTGCATTATTAAGTGATAATGGTACATTTTATTATACATTACACTTCATACATATGCATCACATAACAAGCACTCACTCACCAATATTCACTATTAGTTTGGTTCCCTTTGCAAACGTAGAATAAATATTAGATTAAAAGTACTAATGCACATATGAAAGAAAAATAGGGTTACTCAAAATTGGTGCTAAAGAATTATCTAAATTAAGCCAATAAAAAAAAATACCCACTAATCACAGAAGTCCAAAGTTCAGCACAATTCTTCCCTCTGCTCTTTACGCTCTATCTTTATTAACCCCTTCAATCATTCTACAACCTTTCCAACTTCTCAAAAATTGACTAATTACCATGACTTAATGTTGGATGCTTAATGTAGGATGCTCTTGTTTCATGGGCATTGTATGGCTGTCTTAATGGGTCAATTGTAATCAAGCAATAACAAAGTATTTCTAAAAAAAAATATGGTAAATTATCTTTTTTATACTTATCCTATAGGAATATCATAAAGTACTATTGGACACTTACCAATATTTACAATTAACTTAGTTCCTTTTCCAAAAGTAAGCTTGTTAAGATTATTACACAGTGATATACTGCAGGGCAATAACACAGACACACATACTATATGCACACATACATACACACTCATACACACATCTTACTTAGAGGGGTAAAAATGGCCTCAATCAAATTAAAAACAAAACTAATCACTCTAAATATATGAAACTGGTATAAAATAGATACATTTTTAGGTAGATTTATCCATTACTTCTTGTTACCTATTTAGACTTACAATATCAGATAGAAATAGTGAGATAATCTCAGAGCTCCAGTATTATAATATGAAATGGGGGAGCATTAATTTAATTGATCAAACTGAAAAGATGAAATAAACTATCAAAACATTTTTGTTATGGTGGCATTGGCACTATTTGTCTACATCACAACTTTTGACTTCTTACTCGTAAGATTAATTCTTCAATAATCATTAAGACTAAATATGTTACTTAAACCTAATTTCTATGAATTGAATGAACGTCAGGGGTTAGCAATCCAACATGTCTGACTTACTGGGAAGAACACTCAGTTTGGTTCCTGATCCAAAGGTTATCTTCCAGCCAGCAGTATTCCCACACTATGAAGGTTCATTACATTAACGTTACAAGACAGAACTACAATGTGTAACTTCTGCTGTGTCTAGACATATAGGGAAATTTTCAAGAAGAACAATTTTGGCCAAAATTTGCAATAACATTGTGATATCTCAGTTACAATGATGGCCAGTAAATCATCTGCCCATCTTCAGACCCCATATATACCACCCAAATGTTACTAAAAGAGCGCAATGAGCTCCGTCTTCCCTCCTGTCTTGTAAAACGGTTGGGATCAGCTACAGGGATTGGCAATTTTTCATTAAATATTCATTGATTCCAATGCTCGTTCAATACAAGAACTTACTATTACCCCACGTCAGACCTCAAGTTCACCCAGTTTTTGTATTGTTCTAAATCTGATAACTGTTAGCAAAAACATCATAAAAGTACAAAATATTTTACTATTATGTGCTTTCTTGTATGTCACAATATGTAATAACTGTTATACTTACTAGGTGACACAATCAGGGTAGTTCCTGATCCAAATATAAGTTTATTGGTGCTATAGTCACACAATGATATGTTCCCTTTCAATAAACCCCATAGCAGCCAAGGTTTTCTCATTTGCGATAACTTGACCAGAATTTTCATAAAATTCAGATTAGTAGACTCCATACTGACCCATTGGTGAGATAATGCCAGCCCATTCCTGATGGCAGGTATAATCAGGTGGCAGCTTTACCTCTGCCCATACTATCTGCTCTATGGATACTTTGCTTATAGAGTAGATACTTTATCCATTTTTTTTCATTAAATGTACTATATTCATATAATTTGTGTCTTCTGTGATAAATATTTGATCACTTACTAAATTATATTTACTATGTATATAGTAAAA
>VIAB01003838.1:16740-32876 GCA_009801035.1 Oophaga pumilio
TATCTATCTATCTATCTATCTATCTATCTCATATCTGTCTATCTTATATCTATCTATCTTTCTGATATAAGTTTGATATAATTTTTTCTCATTCTTACAGAATAGTTGGCTGATTGAGTATGAGTTTTCTCTCCTTCTGTACCTAGTATGGTATAGCTTTCTGTATTTCTGTTATACCTGTATTATCTGTGAATGTTATATGTGGTATATCAGCAATGATGATGTCACTATATAAGTAACAGTAATATACTACATTAGTTTCCTTTATGATAGGACATAGACATTTGCACCAGCTCGTCTGGTAATGCTGTACACAAGTGATGTTGCAGTGAATTGTAGTCCTTGTCGTATTCCGACCCCCCAGCACATGGCAAGCTGGGGATAATCCTGATAAGTGCATAAGGCTGATTATAGGGGTAAAGATCAAGTAGAATCTGTGTAGCATATAATGTCACAGGGTAATGCTGTCATCAGTGCACACAAGGCTGGATGCCATTCGCCATGTCTGCTCCATCTAATGTTATACTGTAGGAATATGAATTTATTGCAGTAACAACTAACATCTTCATTACTTCACATTGCCAGAGGGCAAAACATGTAAAAGACTTAAAACCTAATTTCCAATACTGAGATATTTTCTTCATAGAAGTCAATAGTAAAAAAAAAACTGAAATGCAAACACATCACATCTAACTGACCATTGCATGGTCTCAATATGTCGTATATACATTAGGGATTCATAGAATGGCCACAGATTAGAGAAGGGCAAGTCAATTCTCCAGATCCTGGTCCAGCAGCAACCAAAGCCCTGAAAACAGCCTCCTACTTGCTGGCATCCACAATCACTGCTGATTAGTAGGCCCGGTGTGATGTCATGCGTGCATCACGCTGGGCCTACAAATCAAAAGAGGCGCCAAGGATTCCAGCGGTAATGAGGGCCACTGGATCAGGAGCTTCCAAATTGATTCACTCATCTCTACCCCAGATTACACCAATAAGATATTGCAGAAGTGTCCCGTGCAAGTAATAGGCAGAGTAGGTGGCTGCCTAGGACTCGTTGGCTAGAGGTGGCACAATTTATGGGCTATGTCTCTGAACTAAAGTTATCTGTCTGAAGTCTCTTGTATACAGTTTGTTCATCCTGGTATATTTACATCTCTAGATACACGTTGGGTCATGAAACACAGAACCCTATTTTTCTTACGTGGTTTGTGTAGAATAATGTGTAATATATACACACAAATACTGCATAACGTTACTTGGCGCACTTCTCTGTTTTCCGCCTTCTTTAAGCCTTGCACATCTGACGTTCTCTGGCTTCAGGTGAAAAGAGTTCAGTACACGTCGACAGATTCCGCTGACGTGCGTCTACTTGGATCATTTTCTCATTGATTTCCTTGGGCTTCTCATAATCCTCTCCTTGACGTCAGCAACAACAGGTGTTTATACACATGGTTATCTATATTTTGGGCATCGGCCACAGATATCATGTTATGTCACTTCCGTATCAAACCACTTATACAGCTTTTTATTGAAAGAGGGAAGGTCTAGAATTGACCAAAAAACAATCCTGAGATTCCGGAAAAAGCCTGTGTGCATAGTCCTCTGCTATCACAATACTGCACATCAGACACAACTACTGTCCTGCACAAAGATACCACTTGGTTAGCAGAGAAGGTTTTGATGAGCCTCGACAGTTTCTTACACTGCTCTAGTAACATAAAAGACAGTGCTAATGAATGAGGTCTGGTAAGCGTCATCTTCTACAAACCACAGCAGAGGATCAGGGGGTTTGTGGCCCACTTTATAGATGAGAAACAACCATACTGTACACATCTGTGGACATGCTGAGCTTCAGTGACTGGGAGAGATGGAACATGGGTTTATATATTATATTAAGCCCAAGCCCATAATAATAATCACACACCTAGGATGGCGAAACAAGCATTGGTATTTGCCTACTTTTTTCACCTGTAAAAACACAACTTTAAAAATTCACATTAACCAGATCAATAGTTCAGCCATAAGCCCAAAAATCCATTCCAATGCACTTGAAATAGACTTTAGCTCATTTATAACAGAGGTCTAAACGTTTTCTGTAGTTGTTGTTGAGTCCTACACATTGTATTGGAGAAATTTTAGCCTTTTTCTCCCTACAAAACAGCTTCAACTCTGGTATGTTGGTGGATTTTCTCCCATGATCTGGTCGCTTCTCATCTTTTCACAACATTTTTATAGGATTAAGGTCAGAACTTTGACTTGCAAAACATTAACTTTATTCTTCTTTAATCATTATTTTGTAGAACAACTTGTGCTATTTGGGTCGTTGTTTTGCTACATGAGTTTTTAGCTGACTGACAGAGCTCCTGATATTTTCCTTTAGCGTTTGCTGATAAAATTCAGAATTCATTGTGTCATCCTTAATGGCAAGTTGTACTGATCCAGATGCTGCAAAACAGGCCCAAACAACCATGTTTCACAGATGATATGAGGTTTTTATCCAGTAATGCAGTGTTTTTCTTTTTCCAAACAAACGCTTCTCAAAAGTAAACCAAGAAGCTCTCTTTTGGCCTCATCCGTCCACAAAACATTGCTCTAATAGCCTTCTTTCCTATTAAGATGATATTTAGCAAACTGAAGACGAACATCAGTGTTTGCTTTGGAGAGCAATGACTTTCTCCTTGCAGTACTGTCATGCACATTATTGCTCAGTTTCCTCCTGATGCTGTACTCATAAACATTAATATTAGCTAATGTGAGAGAAGCCTTTAGTTGCTTACAAGTTACCTTGGGCTCATTTGTGACCATGCAAACTACTATACGCCTTATTCTTGGACTGCGCTTTTTTGGTCAACCACTCATTTTGAGGATAATCATTGTCTTCAATATCCTCCATTTGAACATAACCTGTTTGTCTATGAATTGTTGGCATCCAAACACTTTAAAAATGGTCGTGTAACCTTTTACAGCCTGATTGAGCATCAACCACTCTTCCTAGGTCCTCTAAAATCTCTTGTTTGTGCCATCATACACTTCCACAAATACGTATTGTGAAGATCAGTCTTTGGTAAATCCCTGTTCTTTAAATAAAACAGGTTACCCATTCACAACTGATTGTTAGCCTATTGATTGAAAACACTAAACTTTAATTTCAACTTTAAATTATCAGCTAATCCTAAAGGTTCACATACTTTTGCCAATCATAGACATGGGATATTGGATCATTTTCCAGGTGCAAGGAAGAATCTTTCATCAGCAACAGCACTGGATAGGTCCATAATGCATCCAATAAAACTGTGTCACCATGCCAGGCAAATCTATTATGGTTATGGTGACCGAAAAAAGGGAGGAAAAATGTTACATAACAACCTGTAAAATGGATCCAAAAGGGATAATAATAATAATCTCATGCGGATCTCCCCATTCCTAATGCCTCGCCATGTCAGACTCCCAACCAAAGTCCTAAAATATAGAAAAATACAATTGTGAGAGTCCTAAACTTCCTAAAAACTAACATTTACCATTATCTTGTGAGCAGCAGGCCCCAGGGCAGACATTTATATGATGTATGGCTGTCTGTGTTCTGAGAATATCGTATGCGGAGTGAATAATCCTAGTAGTATTCAGATCCCTCCTCCAGCTCATTGTTTTTTTTATGGCCGGCTGTTGTTTGATTCATCTTACTATTTAGGCGAGGGCTACTCAGTGACTTTGACCGCGATATGTAACAGAATCAAAGATTGGTAGATGTCGCTGCTACATCGCAGCACAATACAAGTGAATGGGGTCACAATACGACTTAGACGATACTGCAATCGTTACAAGAAAGTCACAAAAAATCCAACCAGGTTAGTTGGATTTTTTGCGACTTGCTTGTCTTGGTCAAAGTTCTCTCAGAGTCGCAATTTTATGTACCAGCGACACATAGTGACATTTGACCGAGCGATATGTGTTGAGGCCAAAGTCGCCATGTCGCCCTTGTTGAAATTTGGAGCAGCTTTGTTAACTTGTTCAATAAAGGGCAATTCTGTAAATAAGGTCTTATCCAGACAAATGAGAAAAAAAACTTATATTTTATCAGTGTTCTAGATCCAACTTTTTAGTACTTGTGGCCTTTTTTACCATTATGTTTTTCTCTTATGTTAACTCCTTCACGACCATGGATGTAAGGTACATCCAAGGGAGTGCCCATGCATTTGATGTGGGCTCCGGCGCTGAGCCCATGTCTTTCCCGACATATGACAGCTGATCCGATCAGCCTGTCATGTGCCTCTAACAGCCGCGAGTAGAATCGAGATCCTCCCACCGCTGTTAACATGTTAAATGCCGTTGTCAGTCTCTGACAGCGGCATTTAAGAGTTGCAACCCGGAAAAGCATCATAAGACAAACCTATCTGCTCCCCTATCACATGATTGTGGGGCGCCGATGGGTTGTCATAACAGCTTAGGGTCTACAGAAGACACCAGTGCCTGGTATTGAGAACCTCATGGCCGGCATTCATAGGAGATCATGATTTCTGGAGCCCTGCTATGTGTAGCACAGGTGGTCGGATGATAGCAGCTTCAGGTATCTTAAAGAGACCATTGAAGCAAGTAAAAAGTGAAAAAAAAATATTGAAGAAAATATTTAAAGAATAAAAAAAATAAAAATTAAAATTTCCCCCCTTTTGCCCCATTCAAAATAAAACAATAAAAAAGAAAAAATACACTTATTTGATATCGCTGCTTTCAGAAATGTCAGATCTATCAAAATATATTATAAATTAATCTGATCAGTAAACGGCGTAGCGAGAAAAAACGTAACAAGAAAAAAATCAAAAATGCCAGAATTATTATTTTTTGGTTGCCACAACATTGCAATACAATGCAATAACGGGAGATCAAAAGATCGTATCTACACCAAAATAGTATAAATAAAAATGTAAGCTCGGCACACAAAACATAAGCCCTCACCCAGCCCCAGATTCTGAAAAATGGAGACGCTACAGGTCTCAGAAAATGGCGCCATTTTTTTTCCTTTCAGACTTTAGATTTTTATTTTACCACTAAAATAAAAAAGAACCTTCACATGTTTGGTATTGGTGTACTCGTACTGACCTGGAGAATCATAATGGCATGTCAATTTTAGCATTTAGTTAATATAGTAAATAAAAAATCCAAAAAAGAATTATGGAATTGCACTTTTTTTTTAGCAGTTTCAAAGTACATGGAATTTTTTATTCCCATTATCCAGTACACTATATGGTAAAACCAAAGATGTCATTCGGAAGCTCAACTCATCCCGCAAAAAACAAGCCCTTGCACGGCCATATTGATAGAAAAATAAAAAAGTTATGGCCCTGGGAAGAAGGGGATCGAAAAAGGAAAACGGAAAATTGCAAGGTTGTGAAGGGGTTAAAAAAATACTTTTGCTCCCTATAAAACAGTAAAAAACAGACAGCTCTCAGATGATACCTGGATGGAGTTTGTATTTTTTTTCACATATTGAACAAGTTTTGATTGAAAAAGTTTAATCCGTGACTTAGATGAAAAATATAGTGTGTTTCCACTCTCCCATGACTGCAGAAGTTGGTCATTGGCCAAGCACAGTGTCCATGTGCTGTATATCTAAGGAGTATGGCCACCATAACACAGGAGATAAAAAGTCTTTTCTGCTCGAGGAATGGACACACAATTGCATGGTTGTGAGTAGGAGAGCTGATTAATGGACTGTAAGACCATGATAAGAAGTGACATTATTGCATTGTGGATTTCTCATTGCTAATCCTGGCAGTTTAATGGACAATACTTGGCGACTTATGTGGAAATTCGGCCATGATGTGGACTACGAAATGCTCATTATGTTGTGGAAAAGACACAGGGCCTCATGTATCAAAACCGAAAACAAAACTAGCTGTGTTGTTTATAGCAACCAATCAGACCTCAGCTTTAATTGATTAAACTGCTGAGGTAAAATGAAAGCTGTGCTACGATTGGTTGCTATGGACAACCAGACCAGACAAACTGTTTTAGGCTCGATAACGTCTTAAGTGATGTAAAATCCAAGTACCTGGCCCCGGGCATTAACCCCGTACTGGAGTAAAGCTCCTGCTTCAGCTGTAGCAGGAACAGGTCCGGTCCCCGACTGTATCATACAGAGTGAAAGAGAGAAGACAGTAGGTGTTTATTATAGCTTCTGTCTTCTATTTTACTTACATAGTTCACAGTGAGCACTATAGAGAGAAACGAAGCATCCGCAGTGTTGATTCTTCTGTACCACCGGGCGATCGCATGATTGCAAAATCTCTACCTGGCATTGTAGAACTGCAAAGTCCCAGCTGTTATCTTCTGCTACAAGCACTAAGGAAAGGTGGGAATTCTGTCCCTACGATAGAACTAAGCTCAATCCCTACGATGTAACGGGGAACCTGATCCTGCGATCAGACCCACTAAAGTCCTCAGCTAGTCTGTACGAAGACCTATAGATGCGAGGAAGGGATCCCTAGAGGCACTAGGGACTGGGAGAAAAGATGGACACCTCCTAACAGAAGTTGTAGCAGTAAAGACAAACAAACAACGTAGAACATAGAGGTCCGAAGACCAAGCAAAACTATTAGAGTAAGGTAACAAAGCACCTGGCTAGCTTAAGAGTAGAAATTACAATGAAGTCCAGCAAAGCCAGAAGGGCGGAGCAGGACTAAATAGGCAAAAAAGGTCATGTGACCAGCAAGATAGGAAAAACCTAACAGGAGAGTTCTAACACTAGCAGTCCCAAATCACATGTCTCAGTTACATATATGCTGTATATCATTTTTACCGTTCTCCTTTGATAGATAGCTCCAATCATAGCAGTCAGACTCAGATGACGGCCATACAACACAACAAGCACTCATGCTGTTTGGAGCTCATAGGCCTGTTCCATATATACAGTACTTATAAGGCCAGGTGGCTTTCATCTGGATTTGCCCGGTAATGGTGCTGGCCCTACATACACACAGTATTAGACCGCCCTGCACATACTTCTCTCCATAAAAGTACCAGGTACACAGTGCACCATTAATACTTACCTGTCTTAGCCGGGGCATGACATGGTACTACTCAACACATCTCTCTGATGCGGGAAATGCATGGGAGTAGTCAATCTAGGGCACTTATGTATCACACAAGGCTTATACTCAATGTGTATCTAAGAAGAGGAAAAAAAAAGACCCAACAAGTCTGCGAATATTCTGATGGTTGGGGCCGGCGTAGATTGGCGTCTGCATCGATCATGTTTAATGATTAGTAAATCACAGCACCCTGTTGGTAGGTACACTAAGTATTTGATAGAACTCTATATGTCCATAATAAGCAACTTTGTGTAAATTATATCAGCAAATTAATAGAAGTGCACTCTTTAGTAGTAGGAATAAGTCTATGAGACAAGGGCAGACTGTGTCCACATTGTCACTATAGGTAACACAGTGCAGAAGAAATGCAAAGTGAGCTAAATGGGAAAAATGGCAGTGGATGTAAGCGCAAAAGATGCCGTAAAATGGAGGTGGGGCGTAAAACGCTAAATGTCCACTCCAATATTTGCTATGTTAGGATAAGGTGCTCCATTCACTTTATATTATAGTGATATTTTTAGGATTGGATTTCCTCCAGCTTTCTTTTCGGTATCAAGTACCTAACAAATTGCCACCAAATGCCTTTATACAGATGAATTTTCTATTTTTCATGCAACTATCATTTTCTGCCAGACTTTCAACCTCCATAGCGTTAAACACTTTCTAAAAAACACATCTTCAAGGAATAGTATTGCATTTCCACTCAGCCAGTTCTATGTGTCTTCTTTGCTTTAGCCATACAGTATGACATTTTAGAGTCCAATCATGTAGTTCTTCTGAGAAACTAAAAAGTTTGTGCCATTGTCTCCTTATAATGCCTTCTGTTTGTTTTTTAGAGTATTCAAAAAGTTTGTCACTCCATCCAACAGTGGGGCAAGCCAAACAATTTTGCTGGTTCAGTCAATGACCTGATGTGTATGGAGACAGCCTGACTGTCCTTCAACATCAGCCATCAGGGGAAATAAGGATAGCCATTTTGAATTTCAACATGACTAATCCTTTAGTTTCCTGGAAGCAGCCAAGAAAAGTGAATACCTTGCAATTGGTTTGGTGGACCACATCGTGTAAAAAAAATGTATCTGGACATAGATAATGATGCAATTTTGAGCAGTTTTTCTTTGTGCCCTTACAATTAAATGTATATAAAGCTTCTGTGATGCATATTAATCAATTCGTATTGGATGAAATAGATATCTATGTTGTTGATCTCAGTGGTAGCATAGCGAAGACAACAAAGTGCTATATGCCTACTTGATGGCAAGTGTCTGGTGGGCACTAAAGTATCCCGGGCTCTTGGTTGTAAACCCTTCCCAACACTCCTCCATTGCTCTTGAGTAAAAGTTTTAGGGTTCTTTTGTGTCATATTTATTCAATGCAGAGGGTACTAACAGAGTAGTTCAGTAAGAGCCAGGGAAGGAGTTGGATAGGGCTTATAAAGGAGAATTCAGGGTATAATTAGATCAGCAAAATAGGTATAGATCTTGCCGCGTGTTAGTGGTCCAAAAAAGGGAATTCAATGACAAATTGTCTTTAGGACAGATATTTTGACTCGTTTTAGGACCAAAATCAGAGCAAAAGGGTCTTGAATTCTAATTGCTGGGTATCTCCGACATTCAGGGGACTCTACCTTTTCATCACCATCTTACGTAGTCCGCTCTATACTTCCTGTCTAAAAAGGTTGTCTATTGAGTATATCATTGTGGCACTGTCATGTTTGTATTATATCACTATATAATTTAGGCACTGTACTTCTTTTGGCAAACAAAGGAGGATTTATCTAGAGGATATGCAATGCCAAAAACTTCAAGGAATCTCTTTCACCTTGGGTTTCCCATCAATGTGATCTAGACCCTATATTATATTGAGTTTTGCACCAAATGTGAAAAACTGAATATAATATTGTGTCCAGTCTTCAATACCATCATCTGTACATCACATTCGTCTTAAATGTGATGCCTCGAAATCTGCAACGTGTACAAGAAAACATTTCACGGTCAAATTAACAAGACGAATACCCCACGATAGATCTTGGCCATCATACCTGTACACAACTATTGATACTAAAAAATATGTTTAATCTTTAATTTTTCTCTCTGCAGAACACACACTTCTCTGACTTTGTGGACAAGCAGACCGGCTTTACGACAAACAATCTTCTGACTACACCCATCATGTATGGAAAAGAGGTTCTAGCTGTCATAATGGCCATTAACAAACAGCAGGCCAACGCCTTTACCAAGGAAGATGAAACTGTAAGATAAGCAGCTATTGTGTACAAAAGTTTTTGACAGTTGTTGAAAAAATTTTGCAAAGTAATAATATTTTCAAAAATTGAAGTGTTAATAGTTTATTTTTATTAATGAACAAAATGCAAAGTGAATGAACAAAAGAGAAATCTAAATCAGATCAATATTTGGTGTGACCGCCCTTTGCCTTCAAAAACAGTCGTTAACTGAAACAGAAACAGCTCTGTTGGGGGTTTAAAACTAGGTTAGGAACAGATAAATTCTATAACAAAGGTGAGATTTGAGATTTTGAAAGATAGTTTCATGTCACAGGCCATACACCATAGAAAGACTGAGATCAGTAACAAGACACAAGGTAGTTATATTACATCACCAAGATCTCCCCCAGGCAAAGATTTCAAAGCAGACAGGGGTTTCAAAATATGCTCTTCAATCTTTTTTGAAGAAGCACCAAGAAATGGGCAACGCTGAGAACTGTAAACACAGTGGTCGATTAAGGAAACTTAGTTCAGAAGATGAGATACATCTTTCATGTGTCTATCTTATCTAAATCATTTTTATAAATGATCTAGATAAGGAAACTGAAGGTAAACTAATCAAATTTGCAGACGATGAAAAGCTAGCAGGGATAGCTAACACTAGAGAAGACAGAGGAAGGATTCAGAAAGATGTAGATAAGCTAATAATGAAATGGTATTTAGCAAGGAGACATACAAGAATCTACATGTGGGCAAGAAAAAATATAATTACATCTACAGAATGGGAGGAATAGAACTAAGCAACAGAATGTGAATAAGACTTGGGTATACTAATAGATCACAGACTGCACTTGAGTCAATAGTGTGATGCAGAAGCAAAAAAGGCAAACAATGTTTTGGGATGTACAGTATTAAGAGAAGCAAAGAGTCTAGATCACATGAAGTAATTATCCCCCTCTACTCCTCCTTGGTCAGACCTCATCTGGAATACTGTGTCCAGTTCTGGGAACCACATTTTAAAAAAGACATTGAAAAACGGGAGCAAGTTCTGAAAAGAGCTACCAGGATGGTGAACGGACTGCAAAGTATATTCTACGAGGATCCGTTAAAGGATCTGGGAATGTTTAGTTTGCAAAAAACAAGGCTAAGAAGAGACTTAATAGCTGTCTACAAATATCTGAAGGCATTTCACAATGTAAAAGGATCATTTTTTTTCTCATTTGCACATGGAATCATGAGAAGTAATGTAATGAAACTGAAAGGGAGAAGATACAGATTAAATATTAGAAAAAACTTTTTGACAGTGAGGGTGATGAATGAGTGGAACATTCTGCCACGAAAGGTGGTGGTGAGTTCTCCTTCAATGGAAGTCTTCAGAGGCTGGACAGACATCTGTCTGAGATGGTTTAGTGAATCCTGCATTGAGCAGGGAGGTTGGACACGATGACCCTGGAGGTCCCTAACAACTCTAACATCTAATCATTCTATGATTCTATCATTCCATGATCATGCTTATTTCCCTATGAAATCCTGAAGCTCTCCAGCAGTGCCACTAGCTCAGAACTTCACCCATCTAGTGTTAGGAGAAGTCTGGCCAGAAGTGATACAAACAAGGATATAGTTTTGGCAGAAAAATGTCAGCAAGTGCTGTGGAGTGATGATGAGTCAAAAAGTGAAATATTTGTCTGTAACAGAAAGCAGTTTGATTTCTGAAGAGCAAGAGAGCAGTACAATAATCAATGTCTGCAGGCAACAGTAATACATGGTGGAGGTTCCTTGTAAGTTCAGAGCTACAGTTTAAAAAACGGAGTTGGGGATTTGGTCAAGATTAATGGTGTCCTTATTGCTGAGAAATACAGGCAGACACTTATTGATCATGCAATACCATCGGAGAGGCATCTGATTGGCTCCAAATTACCCCAATGACCCCAAACATTAAGAACTATCTTCACCTTAAAGACGTTCTCCAAGATCTGTGGAATAATCTCAAAAACTGTGTGCAAGCGTGCATAGAAGAACTGTTGCTTTTTTTGAAGACAAGGGGCGGTCACATCAAATATTTATTTGATGCAGATTTCACCTTTGTACATTCACTTTGCATTTTGTTAATTGATACAAATAAACTGTTAACACTTCCATTTTTTTTTAACCATTTTTACTGTGCAGCATTTTTCCACACCTGCCTAAAACTTTTGCACAATGCCGTACATTTTATTATTAAACATTAGATAGATGTGTTATATATGTAATATATTTCATCTATTATTGCAGGTCTTCACCAAATATCTGGAATTTATATCTATTGTTCTAAAACAGCAGCATATCAACTACCTTTATGGCATTGAATCCCGAAAAAGTCAAGTAAGTAGATGTGCTTCTAAAAAAAGGCATTATGCCACCAAAAGTGACTGACATTCATCGGTGCAAAGAAGTATTTGTCCCCTATCTAGATACTCCATATTATTTTACACCCAACTGGCGTATGATTACTATACATGTCATAATACACATATGCAAAAAAACTACATTAAACCCTGGATGACCAGACTTGAAAGGACCTGGTGAAAACAAGTTATTTCCTGTTCACGGGATAGGTAATAATTTATTGATTGATGGGGGTCTGACTACTTGGTTACCCCCTAATTGGCAGAACAGAAACTTTCAGCTCCTTAGAACGAAAATGCAACTTACTCTTCATTAATTTGTTCTGGCACTGTCGAGCTCTGTTTTATTTTTTTTCCTGACAGGCCCAGAATAAATGTCACTGACAGATATTACCTTGTTTTCACTAGATAACTTCCTTAATGATCCACCAATTGTTTTCATTTTTGCTGCTCTCATGCTTTGAAGTTGCTTTCCATCAGCCGGGTGATTTTTGTCTTGCATGTACTTTAACAATGACCGTTCACCGCGCTTCCTCTCCGCAGATCCTGCTTTGGTGCGCCAACAAGGTGTTTGAGGAACTTACCGACATTGAGCGTCAGTTTCACAAAGCTCTCTATACTGTCAGAATATACCTGAACTGTGATCGTTACTCTGTGGCTCTGCTGGACATGACAAAAGAAAAGGTGATGTATACAGATATAATATGAAGGTTGATAAACCCAAGGCTTCATCATAAGCAGAGCATGAAGGCAGGAGAAAGTACTACTATGCTAGTGACTCGACCTGCAGGTCACAGAAGGTTTTCAGGATCAGTGCGGGATTTTTTTGTCCAATTTTATACACTAAGGCTTTGTTCTCACCCTGCATTTTTGTTGCGTTTTTTCCCCCCACACATTTTACAGTACCAGCAAAGTGAATGAGATTTCTGAGATCTTGTGCACATGCTGCTTATTTTTTCCTTGCAGAAGGAATGTCTTACCCTCACACTTACACAATACCTATATCTCTTCTAATTTTTTTTATCTATGAATCACTTGAAGATCCAGCATTCAAAGCTAAGTGGGTGGGTGATGAGAAAAATTGGTGTGGAACATGCCCCACTGGAAATGTTGCTTTTAGCTTTCCCTTAGCCAGTTTCGGGACTAGGTCATTTTCCCCAATTTTCCTCCATTCATAATGAAGCACATTTTCGTGCTTTTGGTTTAAAGAGCTGTAAAAATTTTTAGTCTTCAGATATTTAAATAATTCGGACCTTTTTTCCCTCCGGTGTGAGGTCTAATTTTCATGTTATTTTCAGACTCCCTTTTTTTTAAAAATTTTTTTGCCGATATTGGTAGGAATACAAAGAAAATGCTTGTCTGTTTTTCACATTTTCACATTTTCATTTATGACCATCAATGATTACTAAAATAAATTTTAAAATTAGCTTCTCTATACGTAACAATTATTTTTATACATCGGACACTTTTTGTTTCAGTGGGATAAGTGCTAGTAATAGTAATATCAAATTGGCAGCGGTCAGGTTGTTCTTCAGTACCGGTTACTGAAGAAAGTGTCTGGATATCGAATGTGGTAAAATTTTGAGTTGAAAAGGAGAACATCACTGTGCAGAGTACTTCCACAAAAAAACAGAGTAGATCATGTACAGTATATTTAGGATATTGATTTTCATTGACTCTTCACCTTTTCTTTTATCTAGGAGTTCTACGAACAATGGCCAATCCTACTAGGAGAAGTACCACCTTATAAAGGACCAAAGACCCCTGATGGAAGGGTTTGTAAGGCCTTTGCTCTATGCTGCATTTTGAATAGTACACATATATGTTTATTTTGGCTATAAGGGCAGTTGGTGTATAATATAAACTCTTTCCTCATGTAGAATACTTCTATAGGATCATAGAATCATAGAATGTTAGAGTTGGAAGGGACCTCCAGGGTCATCTGGTAGAACATCAGTAGCACAGATGCAGCAGATAAGCCACCCATAGGAATCTCTGGACCAATACTGTACCTTAGTTTGTCTTAAATTTGAGGGTACGGCAAAGTGGGACTTATCTGCTGTGGACACAATAGGTCTTATTCCTGTTCAGGGGCCAGCATCTTGTGTTGGCATAAACTCGTCATCCAGCCAGTGCCAAAGCCAAGTGATATCACAAGAGTAGATAACTGAGGATCGGGAGAAGTGAGGCTATCTATGGCTAAGGCACGCAAATGTACCTGGACTATAACTGTAGTTAATACGGAAATTCCCATCTAAGACATTTGTGGCATTTCCACAGGTGATGGATCTAGAGGGGAGACCCACACCTACCAAACATTTATGGCATATCTTACAGATATGCCATAAATGTTGAAAATATGAACCTCCCCATTGAGTATTGTAACTTAGGCCCCGTTTGAAACACTAAGTTTTTAAAGTGCGGTATGCAGAAAACATTTAACATTGGAAGTGCACCACGGTAGAAGTACAGCCAACCAAAGTGAGAAAAATTGCAAAAATTAAATTCTCAGCACAGGATTAGAAAAACCATGGCTGCTTTCTTCCAGAATTAGCGCCACACCGATCCATAATAAATTAGATCATATTTCTGGTTGACATAATTTCTTTTGAGTGTCCGGAGACTGCTTATTCAATAACTCCTTTAGCAAGGATGTGTTTCTTTGATGTCCCTTGGTGTCATTGAAGCATGTGAGGGATAACTCAGCAGTTAGATGGTTGTTGTGATCTTACTAAATAAAGTCAACTTTTAGGGGATTTTAATGTGTTTTAGGGCCTTTTAAGCAAATTGGACGGAATTTGGGTCTTGAGACTCCCACCGATCTCTCAAAAGACCTCTTTGAAGAGCACAGTTCGGTAGACAGGAGAGCGTTCGCACACACAGTGGAGTACAGATGCTGTAGAAAGCCGTTCTAGCTGTACTCTACTGTGAGGAACTGCGTGCTCTGGTCTCCTGAACTGCGCACTTATTAGATGTCTGTTGAGTGATTGGTGGCAGTTTCAGGACTTAGAAGCCACCGATATGTTCAGGATTAAAGGCCCTAAAACATATACAAAGTCTCCCAAAAGTTTTCTTTATGCTCTTCAAAGTAGTAATATTCTTTTCAAGATTGATTGTTGTCATTCAATAGGAACCTTCACAGAGTATATAGGGGAAATGCAAATCTTTTAATTATACGGTGGTTCAATGTGGTTGTAGAAAACCACAGTGCTTTGCGTGTAGCTCCTGACCAGCGGTCAGCAACCTGCAGCTCTCCAGCTGATGTGACGCCACCACTGCCAGCATTCCCTCGCAGCTGCTTGACACCTGGACGTTGTGAGAACAGCAGGAATCCCGCAGATTGCTGACCCCTCCTTTTGACACCACGGTGTCTAACCTGTTGTTTTCTCTTGTTGTCTTCTCGAGTAATTGTCATGGGCACAACTCAACTGGTGTTTTTCTTTTTTTTTTGTTGCTCAGGAAGTTAATTTTTACAAGATAATTGATTATATTTTGCACGGGAAAGAAGAAATCAAAGTCATCCCGTAAGACATTAACCCTTTGTACTGTAATTGTTGGACCCTGTCATCACTCCATATTAATTCCTGTTATGTTTTGTCATTAAAGCACTCCCCCTGAGGATCACTGGTCGCTCGTGAGTGGGCTGCCCACCTATGTTGCTGAAAATGGATTTGTAAGTTTTTCTATTGTATGCATATAAATAATGTGCAATTCCCTAATATACCTTAAATCCAACTGTCTCCTTTGGGATAAGTGGGATAATGTCACAATAAAGCTAGAACTGCCTGCAGCCACCACTAGATGGAGCTAAGGAGATCATTGCATACATTGACCTCAATAATAAAGCTGTATATAATAAATGGCGGCTGTTGGGGGACAGGATTTTAAATTAGATTCAGACCCTTTGTACAGTAAATAATAAATGCATAGGAATCGTGAACGTGATCACTTACTTGATGTTATTTTTCCATGAGTCAGATTTGCAACATGATGAACGCACGAGCCGATGAATACTTCACATTTCAGGTGAGAAAATCAATCATTTACGTTCAATTTCTTTCAAGAATTTATCCTAATTCTGATTAATTGTACAAAATTATATTTTACCATTATTCCGATGCAGGTTTAGAGGGTAAGTAATCTTATAGATGTAATCACATGCATTATTCTATCAGAGTCTATTCTTTCTGTATAGATCCATATATATATACACCTTCTGCTGGAACAATAAAAGGATGATTTAACTTTGTCTTTCTAGAAAGGGGAGGTGGATGAGAGCGGATGGACTATTAAAAATGTCCTGTCCCTGCCCATTGTGAACAAAAAGGAAGAGATTGTGGGTGTAGCGACGTTCTACAACAGGAAGGATGGAAGACCGTTTGATGAGTATGATGAGCAAATCACTGAAGTAAGGACTTAACTGTGCAAATATATATATAT
>VIAB01003838.1:113866-128035 GCA_009801035.1 Oophaga pumilio
TCCGCCGCGGAAAAACACGCAGCATGCGCACAGCATTGCGGAATTCAATAGGATATAATGAGTTGTGTTAGCGTTTTTGCAGCGTTTTCGCGAAAAACCGCGGCAAAACCGCTAAGAATCCGCAACGTGTGCACAGACCCTGATATTTCCCCATTCCGCGGCTGGTTTAATGGACAGCTAAACTCTGGCAGAGCAGAAATGCTGTAACTCATAGGGATTGCTGAGAATCCAACAACTAGGACCCCCACCGATCCCAAGAATACGTTTCGGGAAAACTGTCAGACCGGAACACTGGCTGAGCATACACATCATTGGCTGCACATGTACATCACTGATCCATTCATTGTCAAAGGGACAGTGCTCAGCGATTTCCAGCAGTCTCAGACAATGCGTGGAGCAGCGAAGCACATGGGCGGTTGCTCCTCCATTCTATCTGGACATTTCAAAGCCCCTTTCTCTAGACTGGTGGAAGTCCCAGTGCGGAGACCCCCAGCGATCAACGACTTACCATCTGTCCTGTGGATAGGGAATACCATGCTAAAATGGGAAGAACTCATTAAATAAATTCACAAACACGTAATTCTGTAGAGGAGAAATAACATCTAATTAAAATATAAATAAAAACTAAAGTGAAAAACATGAGACGTTCCCAAAATGTAATGCACTTCTGCCCTTCACTTACCTGTGATGGAAATTTAATTTGTAGGAACATTCTGGACACAACCCTGTAAGAAGATGACACGGTGAGCCAGTAATAATAATAATAATAATAATAATAAATATGAACAGACGGTAAGAAATACGTACAATAATTATATAGTCATGGCCCAAAGTTTTAGCACCCTTAACATTATTCCAGAAATTGAAGTAATTCTCCCAGAAAATTATTGAAATTACGCATATTTTGTTATACACGTTTATTTCCTTTGTGTATACTACAACACAAAAAAAGAGAAAAAAGCAGCAATTTTAAGATCTCTCCACAGGTGTCCAATGAGATTTAGATCCAGACTCATTGCTGGACACTCCAGAACTCTCCAGCGCTTTGTTTCCATCCATTTCTGGGTGCTTCTTGAAGTATGTTTGGGGTCATTGTCCTGCTGGTAGACCCATGACCTAGGACGCAAAGCCAGCTTCTCACCTTTTATCTGGTTTCAGGTGTGATTTTCATATCACAGAATGTTAGAGTCGGAAGGGACCTCCTGGGTTATTGTGTCCAACCCCCTGCTCAAAGCAGGATTCACTAAACCATCTCAGATAGATGTCTGTCCAGCCTCAGTTTGAAGACTTCCATTGAAGGAGAACTCACCACCTCTCGTGGCAACCTATTCCACTCACTGATCACCCTCACTGTCAAAAAGTTTTTTCTAATATCTAATCTCTATCTTCTGCCTTTCCGTTTCATTCCATTGCTTCTTGTGTTTCCATGTGCAAATGAGAATAAGGATGATTCCTCTACACTGTGACATCCCTTCAGATATTTGTAGGCAGATATTAAGTCTCCTCTTAGCCTTCTTTTTTGCCAACGAAACATTCCCAGATCCTTTAACCGTTCTTCGTAGGACATACTTTGCAGTCTGCTCACCATCCTGGTCGCTCTTCTCTGAACTTACTCCAGTTTTTCAATGTCTTTTTTAAAATGTGGTGCCCAGAACTGGACACAGTATTCCAGATGAGACCTGACCAAGGAGGAGTAGAGGGGGATAATAACTGTTTGCCTTTTTTGCTGCTGCAACACACTGTTGACTAATGTACAGTCTGTGATCTATTAGTATACCCAAGTTTTTCACACGTGCTGTTGCTTAGTTCTATTCCTCCCATTCTATAGATGTAATTTTCGTTTTTTTTTTCCCACATGTAGAATTTTGCATTTCTCTGTTAAATACCAATCTATTAGTCGTTGCCTACTGTTCACACTTATCCAGATCCTTCTGAATCCTTTCTCTGTCTTCTCTAGTGTTAGCTATCCCTCCTAGCTTTGTATCATCTACAAATTTGATTAGTTTACCTTCAGTTTCCTTATCTAGATCATTTATAAAAATGTTGAACAAAACTGGGGCCAGGACAGAGCCTTGTGGTACCCCACTTGAAACACTTTTCCAATCGGATGTGCAGCCATGTATTACCACTCTTTGAGTACGATCACTGAGCAAGTTTTGAATCCACCAAACCGTAGCCTTGTCAATCCCATAATTGGTCATTTTTTCAATATTGCCCACACCTGTTACATGTCACCGGAGAGTTTGAATTGAGCATCACATTTTTGAAACAAAGTTGTTTACCCACAATTTTGGAAAGGTGCCAACAATTTTGTTAGGACCATTTTTGGGGTTTAGTGTGAAATAATGTCAAATTTGCCTTTTTTTCTGAGGTTTTTTTGTGTTGTTAGAAATATACACAAAAAACATAAACATGCGTATAACAAAACATGCGTAAGTGCAATATTTTTCTGGAAGAAATACTTCCCTTTCTGGAACAAGTTCAAGGGTGCCAACACTTTCGGTCATGACTGAGTCTGTAAGTACAATAGTTCCCAGTCCTTTCACTATCGCAAAATGCAGTGTAAGCATTAGGACACAGCAATGTGATCAGATGGATGCCACAGTCATACGAACGCTTCTGTAAGGGGTGAATTGTATTGTCATTGTAGAATGTAAGCTCTCACGAGCAGGGGCGGCTTATTTTGCTTTAATTATTGTATTGTTAACGTTGTTACTTATGACTTACGGTATGTTTTGAAACTGTTAAACTGTAAAGTGCTGCGGAATATGTTGGCGCTATATAAATAAAGATTATTATTATTATTGTCATTGCACAAATGTCTGAACATAAATTATGGAACAGAATAAAGAGAGACTTTTGTACATCAAGAGTAGAAACCCCACGGTCATTCTTGTTGTCACAGCTGAATGCCGGTGCAGTGTAATATGGGATGGATCCAGCATCTCTGCGGCCTGTTGTATAAGTAACCGCAATGTGTTTTATATAAGCAGTCTGATACTGACACAAATTTCTTGCAAAAAACGTTTGTACATGACTACATGTACTTTACTCTTCTTGAACTGATCTTAAATAGAATCTGCCATCAGATTTCACAATACAGACTGCATAGATTAATTATTCAATAGATCTCATACCTGCATATTGCAATATTGCATATTGTGAAAAGCAATTTTCTATCTTTGGTGGTAATATGCTAATCAGCGGGTGACTAGTTGTAGGGGTGTTGGTTCCCCCACATTAGTCACCCTCTAATCATGTTATCAGACCCTTGAAGCAAGTTTTGCAACAGCGAGGTGTATGGTCCCCAGCTTATGGACGAGTCATAAGGTATCGCTGCCTCCCTGGGCATGTGCCGATGTGTCAGAGCGCACACCCGGCTTGTGGTGCTGTCATGGAGTACGCACCCTGGCTTCACTTATGCACAGTGAGGCAATAGTGATAAAGGACATGCTGAGTCTTACAGAGGACATGAGCCGGAGAAGGCAGCGCACACCGGGCTCACTGCGCATGAACACTGCTGTTTGCAATCTCTTGTGCAAATCTGGCATAAGTCATTATATGTATAAGGAGAGCAATCAAAAAGTGGTGTCAAATGCTTTGTAAATGTAAGCCAATGAAATCACAGTCTCATAATTATGATTTTGCTAATTAATGCATATGTCTGCCCATGTCATGTATATAATTTACAGATAGAAAACGTACGTAATTTCACTAGGGCGTTCCTCTTCTCTCCATGCTCCATGTAGCCAAAGTTCACTTCCCAACTCTTCAGGCCTTCCTTTTCATCGCAGCGCTTGTGGCCGCAGAAAAACTGACCTGACATGAAAAAGGAGACAGAAATAATCAATAACGCGGCACGTAGAGCAGAATAAGAAGGAAGCTCATTAGGTCCCTATTCATCAGGGGGTCCCTTCACGCTCCCCAATACTTGGCTTTTGGAAGCAACATGTCTGTTAAGCAGTATCAGGGTTCCATGTTACACTATCCTGCTATGCTAATCTGCTGTAATAAATGCACTGGAACTCAGTCCTGGAATACAGATCTCCAGCTTACGGGACTGACTGTAGAGACAAGCACCACTGACAAAAGCCAGAGATACAGCTAGCAGACAATTTATTCATACAATTCCAGGAGGAGTAACAGAGGATCAGCACTATCACTGGATTGGATGTATCAGACAGCTTTCTGATTGGATAGGACAGATGACTTAACGGTGATTGGACGCAATGTGTAGGGACACGCCCTACTATCAATTTATTCATAACTTTCTAGGAGGAATAACAGAGGAACAAGACTAATATTGGACAAATTGGACAGCATCCTGATTGGACAGAACAGACGATGTAGGGACAAATGATATTTTTCTCTGATTTTCCTAAGTGGTCAGTGCAAATGACAGTCAGTCTAATAAAAGCCATCACCCATTAGAGTATACATCAAATTTTATTGAAGAAACCTCCCAATGATAACAGTATAATCTCCAAAATGGAAAAAAACTCAAAATGCACTGTTCCAAATTATTAGGCACAGTAGAATTTCTAAACATTTGATATGTTTTAAAGAACTGAAAATGCTCATTTGTGGAATTTGCAGCATTAGGTCACATTCACTGAACAAAAAAGCTACTTAACTCCAAAACATCCTAACAGGCCAAGTAACATGTAACATAGGAACCCTTCTTTGATATCACCCTCACAATTTTTGCATCCATTGAACTTGTGAGTTTTTGGAGAGTTTCTTCTTGTATTTCTTTGCATGAAGCCTCCCAGAGCTGCTGTTTTGAAGTGAACTGCCTCCCACCCTCAGATATTTTGCTTGATGATACTCCAAAGGTTCTCTATAGGGTTGTCAGGGGAAGATGGTGGCCACACCATGAGTTTATCTCCTTTTATGCCCATAGCAGCCAATGACTCAGAGGTATTCTTTGCAGCATGAGATGGTGCATGAAGATGATTTTGCTCCTGAAGGCACGTTTCTGCTTTTTATACCATGGAAGAAAGTTGTCAGTCAGAAACTCTATATACTTTGCAGAGGTCATTTTCACACCTTCAGGAACCTTAAAAGGCCATACCAGCTGTTTCCCTATGATTCCGACCCAAAACATGACTCCTCCACCTCCTTCCTGATATCGCAGCCTTGTAGGGACATAGTGGCCATCCACTACTCCATCCATCTGGACCATCCAGGGTTGCTCGACACTCATCAGTAAACAAGACTGTTTGAAAATTAGTCTTCATGTATGTCTGGGCCCACAGAAACCGTTTCTGCTTGTGAGCACTGTTTAGGGGTGGCTGAATCGTAGGTTTATGCACCACAGCAAGCCTTAGAAGGATCCTACACCTTGTGGTTCGAGGGACTCCAGAGGCACCAGCAGCTTCAAATATCTGTTTGCTGGTTTGTAATGGCTTCTTAGCAGCTGCTCTCTTAATCCAATGAACTTGCTTGGCAGAAACCTTCCTCATTCTGCCTTTATCAGCACGAACACGTCTGTGCTCAGAATCAGCCACAAATCTCTGAACAGTACGATGATCACACTTAAGTTTCGGGAAATATGTAATGTTTTCATCCCTTGACCAAGGCATTGCACTATTTGATGCTTTTCAGCAGCAGAGAGATCCTTTTTCTTTCCCATGTTTCTTGAAAACTCTGGCCTGCTTAATAGTGTGGAACATCCAGTTTTCCTTTTATTGGGCTCACATGGCAAACTAATTATCACAGGTATCTGAGATTGATTTCAGTGATCCAAAGAACCCTGAGACACAATACCATCAATTGGTTTCATTTACAAAA
Organism: Oophaga pumilio; assembly: GCA_009801035.1. Taxonomy (NCBI): domain Eukaryota; kingdom Metazoa; phylum Chordata; class Amphibia; order Anura; family Dendrobatidae; genus Oophaga; species Oophaga pumilio. The sequence goes on from VIAB01003838.1 coordinate 119,660, forward strand.
AAACCTCAAAAACGCTATGACACTTAAAACCAATTTGCATAATAATTTGGAACATAGTGTATATATATATATATATATATGCATCATAGATCCTTCATACATCCACAATCCTTGCTTTTTACGTGCTCCATTCCCCCATATTTATAGGGCCGTACATGATGTTATTATGATCTCAAACAACAGTATGCAGGCCATGAGGAACTAATAATACAAAACGCTGCTGCTAGATCCATGCCCTGATCTAAGAGGAGAAATCCTCGCCGTTTCTGGAAGATTAGCCTGAAAGTACTCTGGATTAAGCAGCTAACATGTAGGTCTGGCAGATATTCCCCGGGAAGCTTGACGTCTGCAGCATATGCCAGCTTCTAACACCGTCCAGTCACTGGGGATGATGACGTTCCTTGCACATTGGCGCCCTCTAAACACCGGCTGTGCCGAGACGGAACAAAAGGAGTTTCAGCCGGGGGGCAGAGGTACCAGGGGGTAGACCCCCACCAATCTTACGGTCCAAGGGAAATTATAACAGTATGGCATGTGACTACCCTTACAAGAGATATCCAGGAAGCATTAAGCTTAATCCTGGCCTCGCGGCTAAAAGCATGGCACCTCCAATCTCGGGCGCCACTGATCTCTGTGGGAAGAAGACCTCAGTCTTTATACAATGACATAAGAGAAGGCACTAAGACCATCTTAAGATGCCGAGCACTGATCTGATACAATCCCCCCTCCCGGCAAACACATCGTCTCCTCTGACATAGGAGACTCCGTCACATAACTGATCTCATTAGGGTCAGGAGCACAATGTGCGCACGTGTCTAATCAGCAAAGTGTGTCAGCGAGGAGGGTCCGGAGCAGCTTCCGGGGAGAATTCAGCTGCGACCACACACAGCGTTTTGTAGCGTTCCTTTTTGCGGCCGCATGTTATAAAGTCAATCCAAAAACGTACAATATCTAAGGGCACAGTCTCATCATTTGCAAGGTTTATTTTACAAGTCACTTTACTTTTTTTTTGTCTTCCTTCCGGAATTAACCATTTTTGCAACTTTTCAGGATAAAAAAAATTGACTGTTAGTAAACCATGCATAAAATTACACCGGGCGCGGGGAAGGGGACTGCAGTGGAGACATATCAAATAAAAAAAAAGTTTATTCATAAAAAGTTTGAACCTTGAAATTTGGATCAGGCTGCAAACTGCATATCAGGAGGTCTGAAAGTGAGTGAAGGAATGAAGATTGTCGAAGGTGTAGCCACTAACGTGTAAAAATCATTTTTTCTAAGGTCATAGCCTTTACCATGGGCAGATAAACTGAAGTAACGAATGCAGATTGTCATTATCTCAAGTTGATGGACGCTCGCTTACTTACATATAAATGCCTTTTTGTATGAATGGCTATTTGGGCGCCAGGTCGTGCCCCCACATCCTCTATATATCAGGGGTCTTGTGCTGCCAGCCACTAAGTCTTCTTATATTGTAAGTTTTTATATTATTATATCTAGTGCACCAATTGAACAATCTGACACAATCTTTAGGGTATATTCATTACAGATTTGTTGCAAAATGTTCTTAGTTTGGGAATCAGTTCTGTCAAATGAAATGGGGTTATTTGTGCAGAATGTGCAAATGCATTTTTGCAATCTCTATTCTGATGTATGGGACGGTCTCCGGTATAGGCAGATTTCTTGAGATTGCTGTTACGTTGCTCCATCTGGTTCTAAGATGCGATGTGGCAACTCATCACCATCCTCCTCTTTCTTGGGCGACGACACTACATGTCCGATCTCTCTTAGACCCGTCTTTATAACCATATTTCCCTGCCTTGCATATTTCCTCTCTTTCTGGACTGGAGAAGGTTGTATAATCTGCTTATGGAAGACAGACACTTATCCTGTTTAACATCTGACTTGTAACTACCTGATGATAATGTCAGCGGCGATTACGAGGAGTTATTAGGAAAAGAAAAAAAAAAGGTTTGTAGACGTTCCCTAGTCCAGCAAGAGGTTTTCACAGCAGAGTTACAATAAAGCAAATAATTCATTAAAGTTAGGGCCGACGGCAGGCGAGGGATTCAGGAGAGTACTAGACGGTCCTTCATCTTCCTCTCTGGTACCTTTTCTGATCCATCTACTGCAGTATAAGTTGGTATGCATGCAAAATACAGGAGTATGCTCACATTAAACAGAAAAAAGATAAAGCAAAACAAAATGAGCATATACCCTGCTGGCAGTAAATAAGTAGAAGCAATAGTGCACATAATAATGGCCAATAACGCACACATTTAATGGCCAGTGTGAACATGCTTCTATATTTTGCATGCATACCAACTTATAAACCACTTCATTTTTTTCGGTTAAGTTTCAGGTTTCTGCAGGTAAGCGTGTGACCTCCCTTTCTTTTAGCTTGGCGTTACTATTATATAGCTTCCCATTGCTGGGTGTCCACACTCGGGTCCCGGTCCTGTTCTGCCTTTATTCACACTGACATCACTTTGACGCACGGTAGGGTATAATACTTGAGGTTAGGACCCTCTCGATTTCGGTACATCTTGTCGCTGGTGGGATGGCTCTTACACTTCTTTTGATCAAAAACAGCATTGCTAAGTACTTTACATGCACCATTTCTCTTACTTACTGCAGGGTGTATGTTCATTTTGCTTCTATTTTAGGTTTTATGTGTTTCCGTGTAAGTAAAGCTGTAGCGCCCTCTGCTGTTCGTACGTGACAAGTGTAAACTTTTACGACACATTAGGCTTATAATGATGTTTTGTTATGACATATCGGGAGGATTTAGTGATCGCCTTATGATCAGTAGGGATCCACCTTAAGGACCCTCACTGATCTTGCAAATGGAGGGAACACGGCTCTGGAGTGGCGCTGCATCCTCCTCGTTTTTCCCAAGGTGCCCTGGCCACCCCCGGTATAAGGGATCGCAGCACAGCTCTGGTTGTGTGTGAAAAATCTGCAGCAAACAAAATTTCCTTCATGAACTGCAGAAATAAATCCACAGCGTAAATGGCCTGTGAGTGGATTGAGACCTGCAGTATGGCAATTTATGTTGAGGATCTCTGCGGCACTCCTGTGGATTCTGTACTGGTCAACGATGAAATGACAGAAAGCAAAAACCTAAAACACAACCACATCTGTATGTCAATATAGGAAAACCAAACCGCGTCAGCTCACCGGCTGTTCATGACCTAATGGATGCTTCAGTTTTCTATTAGGACATGAGAAAGCAGAGCTTTCCCCCCAGGGATTATGGTCAGTACTTGCTATTGGGATCCGCCATCGCTGTTTATCTCGGCCGGACTGGAAGATGTCTTTCCCACCAGTCACTGCACCCTGCAGTGGTCTCAGCAGTCAGGTGGGTGGTCATTATGAACTGATCACTTCCATCCAGCGGAGATCGTCAGAGCATCAGCACTGGAGTAGTGGCCGATGTTGGTGGCCAGTACTGATTTTTTTTTTCTTTTACAAAAAGGTGGCTTCCCTCTACTTTTTATTAAAAAAAAGCATGAAAACCCTTCCTTTAGCGACTAAATAATGTAAATTTAAGTCCTATAGGTCTATAGAGCATGGCTAGTACTCAGCAGATGCCAGCTGTGTCACACAGTCAGCATCTGCCTATAGCTGCAGTGACCGGAGCGAGCTCTAATCACTGCTGTACATCCATATAAATGAAAGCGGTATGTCAATATCTGCCTGTCCACCCGTACTCATCAGCCTCCCTGCGACGCAATGGTGAGGGAGGCCTGCTAAAGCCACCATGGTTGCCACACAGGCCCTCCTATGCTGCCCTACGAGTGGCTGAACTTATTAGATATTAGATCGGCAATATCAATATACATGGTGCTATTGCTGTGTATTGCGGTCTTTGGTTCACGCCCACTAAAGATAACATCTGCAAGAAGTTTGTATGTTCTCCCCATGTTTCCTCTGGATTCTCCGGTTTCCTCGCATATCCAAAGACATACTGATAGGGAATCTAGATTGTGAGGCCCGATGAGGACAGTGATGATGATGTCTGTAAAGCCCTGTGGAGTATGATGGCGCTAAATAATCATAATAAATAAATATTGTATCCTTATATATTTTACATCTTCTGAACTTCAGGTCATGAGCAGTGTGCCTCCGATGCCAGGAAGTGTACACTCGGCTTCAGAGATGTATGGACGCTGCTGAAATGAGCGGTAATGGTAAGGCAGGGAGTTTAATCATACATAGGTGAATGCTGCTGGATTGGAGGGCATGGGGGACCTGACCAGTTCCCTTTAAGAAGACAATATGTCTCCATATGTCCTACCCCTATATGAGCAAGAGTCTCTGCTCCTAGTTTCTGCAGCGCTGCAGCCAATCACTGAGCTCAGCGCCTCCGGGAGAATTGTGACATCTATGCAAAAGAGAATCCCTTTAACGTTATGTAATAATAGATCATAAAATTATAGCACTAACGCTTTGAATTATCAAGGTTATAGAAGAATTGTGTTTTTTTTACACTTTCAATCTGTCTGAGAAATGAAAGGCGAAATACAACAGATGAGAGCAACGTTCCCTCCATACGGTCTCACATACCGGAGGCCATACAGTAGAATAAATACCTTTCCCAGAGACGACTTCTTTTTCTACTCTCCATCGAAACCCATACTGCAGCAAGAAAGAAAGAAGTGATAAAAAAAACCAGCAGACAAATGCTGTGCACGGCCATGTACACACTTACAGGATCTCCTATAAATCACTACGGCTTGAAAAGCAACAATTAAATAGGAAGAACATGAAAAAGGACCTGTCCGCTCTCCCGACAAGTGCTGGGTAAGGTTTCTCTAGATTTCTGCATTGTGCTGTTCCTCTGTTATTCCCACTAGAAATGCATCAATAAACTGTCAACTGGGTGTTACTAGTTGGGGGCATGTCCTTAAACACTGACCAATCAGTGCTGATAATATCAGACCATGGAGACCACACCTCTTTAAGAGGGAGAATAGTAACAGGTAGTTGGCAATATTCCTAATTCCAAGAGGAGTAACAGTCACAGTACAACAAAAAGCGATAAAATAAGGCGTTCCAGGATTGCCATTTCATGGAGCTTGTAAGCACAGTGTGAATGTGAGCTAGTGGGATTACCATAAGTAACAGGAATACAAGAACGTCTATTTGCTTGTAATAATCATTTTCTCTCTGAGGATTTGTACAACATTTTTGACCGCTGCTTGCCTGAATAAAACCACATGTATATCTGGTCTGCAAGACGCATGACTTTCATAATATGCAGAATACATTGATCACTCCCCTTTTAGTAGCCGATACCATAAAGGGGCTATCCAGTACTTAGACAACGATAGGCCATCAATATCTGATTGGTGGGGGGTCAGATGCCTGGCGCCTCCAATGATCAGCTGTGCCCATAGTGCAGAGCTTTGTACGCTGCACAGTGGACGTTCTCTGGTACTGCAGCTCAACTTCTACTCACTTCAATGGGAGCTGAGCTGCAGTACCCAAGAATGACCACTATGATGTGTCGGCTCCGTTATGGCTGCCGAAAGACCTGCAATCAGATGATGTTGGGGGAAATGGAAGAACAGTGCATGTTAATCTTCAACAATCGATCATTTTGTTTTCCTGGGAGAGGCGTTTGGCAGTAGCTTACTCCACTCTCCGCGAGCAGAACACATGGACGCTCAGCTAAATGAAGCATGCATGTGTATGCAAGGGTGGGAGCGTGAGTCAAGAGCTAGTTGACACCTATCTAAGTAGCAGGGACACCTCTTTATACTGATGGGCCTCCTGACTGCGAACCTATAATTAAAAAAAAAATTCAAGCCAAAAAGTGGTTCTTATGGACTGAAAAGTACGAGAAGTACGTAACATATAATTTGTGTTACATGTTGATGGTACTAAGATCGGCCTTTGTGCAGGGCTCCTGCATAATGCATACAACACAAACAACATTTATCTCGTATCCACAAACCTTGTTTTCCTTGTACCTACTGAGATCCGCTATACAATATTCTTTAAATAATTTATCGTAGTATTTCTTTGCAATTCTCTTCTCCCTGTCAGCACAAAAAAAACTCGTCATGTGGCAAAGAAAAGAAAATGTCCGTGTACGCATTTATAGATCATAGAACATTTATGAAGATTTATTGCAGGGACAGAAAACGGTAAACAATAATAATCATTAATATTTCATAAAACTGATTATATTTCAGTCTCTAAATCTTAATGAGAAAATGGAAACAAAGTTACAGAAAGTTATGGCTAAAGGATATGGACACCTTTGGGGGGCATGGTTTTGTTTTTTTACTTAAATACGTGCATTTTGTACTAAAAATAATTTTAGCAATTGGATTTTATTGAAATGTTTACACTGTGTGACTTTTACAAGCTTTATTCACAGGTAATATTGCGGGCTGCTGAATGAGTTAACCGAGAATCTGTCAGTCAGAACATTCTTATAGAAAAGATAGTAACTATTTTCTGTCTTTTTCTGGGCACCTCTCAGCTGACTGATGATCACATCAAAGTTTAGCTCAACTTTGATGTGGCCTGTGGTCATAAATCAGCAGAAAGAAGCTCAGAAAAAGACAAAAAGTCCTTTAAGGCCATACAATGTAAAACGTATACACTGCAGATCGGCTTCGATTTTGTGGATTGTGCTTCTAAAACAACAGATTCATGAACACGTTTTTTTTTTATCCTAGCAAACTAGTATTATGGTTTATAGGACCATTGAATTCAGCGATATGAGGACATATTTATGCTCTGAAAAAGAAGCACTTCCATGAAATGCTTTATGCTGTAAACCTATGTAAATACGTATGTAATGTAGTGGAAGTGTGTTAATATACTTACTGATCGCCGTCTTCAATAGTTTCCAACTCCACTCTTGTCTACTCACTTATATGTCTGCAATTCCAGCTCGATGGATCACACTGGGATCTATGGGGGAGCTGGAAGTTGCTTTTACAATGTAAGTCTATGGAGCATCAGTACAAAGCTGACGCTCACATTTCATGGGAGTGCTTCGGCACTGCGGCTTTCCTAAAAGGTTATCCAGGACTATGCAACTATTTTACTATTGGCCTAAGAACTAACAGGCAGGTAGTTCCTAACTACCTACCTGTTGGGTCCAGGGAAGATTTCTGCAGGCACAGAGCAGTCATAGACCACTCCTACTGGTCATTCATCGGCTTCCGCTGTCATCCTGTCAGTAGAGCAGCGGCTTCTCTACCGCTCTCTTCTGTTGATGGAGCGTGACTGCTGATGTCATGATGACTGACAGCCGGCTCCCTGCAGCTTAACTGCGGGAAGCTGGCTGTCAGTTAGTAGTCACACCACTTCAACAGAGCAACTGGGAAGAGGAAGAGCTGCTCTGTTAACGTGGAGCAGCTGAATCACCTAAATCGTTGGTGACTGCCCCAAGTAGAACAGTCAGGTAGCTAGTACGGTAACTACCTGCCTGTTTGATTTTAGGCCCATAGTAAAAAAAAAAAAATGTCCTGGATAACCCCCTTCAACTCACAACTCTTCAATAGATATGACATATACTAATGGTAGCTCAGGGACCCCACTTAGTTATAACGGGGTCCACTGATTGCTGAGAAGAATGACATTGCAAATACGGGTATTCCTCCTGTCAAATCTTTTTATTTTTTTTTTAAAACACTACAACACAAATGTGAACAAAGCCTTACTCGACTTACCAAGTCATGTCTTCTTCATCTTCCTCTTGCCAAAGGAACCTGTGGTTTTCTCGTATAACGTCTAAGTCTGTTTTACGATTTCCTCTGCAATGAAAACGCACATTATTAAAAGCATATACAGAGAGTGGAAAGCAAAAGGTTCTTTGTGAACACTGATATCGCCCAATCGGGTGTGTACCCCTGCCTGAGCAATTTTCAACATTAGGGATCAGCAGCAATATTCTCCTGGAAAGCACTGGGGTCAGAAATATTGGTAGCGTATAAAAGCGAGACTTGACAAAGGTGTGTAGATCTGGTGTAGATCAGAATACTAACTAGAGTTATAAAACTCACTTTTTTCAACACATGCGTGTGTGGTGCTGTGTTGAGATTCTGCAGTGTATTCTATGTGATCCAGCTTCAGTCTGTCTTCCCTGCTTGTAAGCGCTGGCAGGGAGACACCAATCACAAGCAGGAGACAGGCTTTAGTGATGAGACTCCGCCCCTCTGCAAAGCCAGAGACATCATAGAAAATGTAGTTTGCATTAGGGAAACAGTATCAAAGTGGAAGAAAAAAAATCAAGACGTGTCTCCTCATAAATAACGATGGGCGAACCACTGGATGTTCGGGTTTGGCCGAACAATTAAAAATCTTTGGCTCGGGTACCAGAACAGTACACGAACCAGGACTCCATTCAGATGA
>VIAB01003839.1:34945-50248 GCA_009801035.1 Oophaga pumilio
GTGTCATTCTCAAAACTTTTGGCCATGACTGTACTGTATGTATGAGATAGTGACGTCCAAGCGGAAGCCGTCCGAATAATGCTCAGGTCACTTCTTTTAATCGGTTTGAAGTGGTTAAGAGACGCTCAAAAGACGGAATATATGCCCTACAAGTCACTTTTACATTACAATACATATATTCATTTTAATTAAAAAAAAAAACCTCACCATTCACCTCTCTGTCCACCTCCACTGCTCACTCTTCCCCGTATGATAATAGCGCCCTTCTTATTGCCGCCATGTGCTGAAACCCTGGGCATCTTTATGGCTAGGCCATGATTTCCAGCCACAATAAGCCAGGAATATCCCAGTCCTAGTCACGGCTTGAAATCCCAGCCAAGAGTACACGTTGTAGGGTTGTGTCGCATGTCATGATATCACGATGCGCGCTGTGACCTTGGGACATGCATTCTGGGCCAAGATTTCTGGCCGCGACTAGGTCATGGAAGATGTATGTGGTTTCAGAGTAGCGGTAAGATGAGGTGCCAAAGAACATACAAGGGATAGTGACCATCAGAGGTGAGTGATAAGGTCAGTATTAATTGTTTTTTTTCTTTACATATTATATTTATTATGCCCTGTAACCCATAGCATAATGAAGGACATTTAATTCACAAAGAATAAATCAGTGAACTAGAATCTCGTCACATCCACTCATCTGTACTAAATATTTCTTAAATACAATTTATCAACCTGCTCAAGTGAGATAGAACTGAAGGCTCAAAGCACAAAATTTTGAAGAAAAACTAAACTGCAGTCAATGCAATGCAAAAATAGATCAACAATAAAACAGCTATCATACATGATCTATTCGAATGCCATTATTTAACCTTTATTACTGAAATGTGGCTCAAAGGAAATGCAGCTAGTACTGGCAGCTAGAATACCCAATAATTATCATTACTTTGCCACAGGATACAAGGGACGGAAGGAAGGTGGTTTGGCTGTTTCTAGTCCACTTTAAAAGTAAACATCCTATTCCTTGATGCAACTAACTCAGTTGAATGTATTGGTTCTCAAGTTCGTAGAAAAACAAAAAGAACATTTTTCTCACCCACTGATCCCCAATAGATCAGCATTTCTTAAAGAATTTGTAAAACTGTCTATCTTAACTATAGAATTTGAAACATGGATCATTATTGGAGATTTCAATATTTCAATGCTTGGGTAGGTGTCTCTCAGGAACAAAGCAATTTATTACCATGGATGATCTTGGCTTCTTTCACGCAGTCCACCTAGCCACTCACAGAAAATGTCACACTCTGAATTTGATATTTCATACACTACTGGAGATCTTAAATGTACTCTATCAATAAATCCAGCTACATGGTCAAACCATCAACGGTGAAAATGCCAGTCCCCAGAGATCAAAGACTGATTGGCTCTCCACCTCAGGAATGATCGATAAACCAAAACATGAAAATTTGACCTTTCTTTCACAAGTGATAGCAAATGCAAGCAACAATCTAGAGCAGCTATTCCGGACAATAAATACATTCTGTATTGAGCACTGCTTAAGAGCTACTATTCTATCATCACAACTTTAATATTGCCAATTGCTTCCTGGACAAAGTTTCTATGATCCATTCTGACATCCGAATAATCAGCAAAAAATTACATCAAATACATTATTAACACATTTTTTCAATGTGTAAAGTTTGATTTGCTTGGTAAATCCGAGATCACAAACAACTGTCAATCTCTTCGTAGGACAACATTTGACCTGGACTCTAGCCTGAAGTCACTGTAATATCCTGTGATAATTAACTCTTCTACACATTGTGTGATCTTCCAAGATATATTGAAGGCAGCAGTCATTGGAACTCTTCTACAGAAACTCCCATGGAACCAGATGCTACAGACCTATCACTTTCCTGCTCCTCCCAGAGAAAGTTATAGAAAAGACTATTTTTATCCAAGTAAATTCTAAATCGTTAGTTGATAGTATCATCGGGTAAAACAATTTTCAGTCCTATGTCAATAATACCCATTTATACATAAAATGTGAGTCAATAACCCATCTCCAGCTCTAAACTCCTGCTTAGCTAAAGAACAAAAATGAATGAAAGTATTCTGTCGTAAAAACCTTTGAAAAGGCGTATAATTTTTTGGCACAACTGGCAGCTGTGCTAAAATTATGCGACTTTGGTGTTCTCATGCCGTTTTCTCCCACTGTCAGCAAAGTGGGTGAGATGGGGGTTTGTCAACTACTCAAATGCATGACGAGAGGTGGCATTCGCTGCACCACATACATATCTTACCACCACAAATCTTCACTACAGCTCATCAAGACAGGAGTGAACAACAGTGGTTGATGTACCTAAATATTCCATTAAACATGTCTACTTTTACATGTTCCTTCTCAGCACACTTGTTTTTTTTTAAATAGCTGCAAATGTGGGCAACATCAGACATACGAAAACCTCCTTATGGAAAATTCTGAATAACTTCTGTCTATACAAATTTGTCATCCAATACTTCCTTTGTAGTGTGCAAATAGCCTCTTCAGAGAGGAATAGCACAGAAAGTCTAGTGCCATCCATTGCATGTAGCAATCTTGGAAGTCAATATTGACTTTTTAAATGGCCTAGCTACATAACCTAGAAAAAGAAACCAAACCAGAAACTGAATTTGTAAATATGTGTTTCAGGGTGTTTGCCCTTCATCATTGCAAAGCAAGAAAACTGGATTGTCTGCAAATGGAGTTTCTGGTTTGGCTTCTTAACTTAGGTTATGTAACAAGACCCTTCAAGATTGATTTTTAGGATTGCTACCTTCAATAGATGGCATTAGAGTTCCTGTCCTCTTCCTCTCTGAAGAAGTTATTTACATATTTAAATTCCCAGAGGAGCATTGCATGGCCTATAAGTCATCCTAAGCTGATTTGGCATTTTTCAAAAGGAGAAACCTTACCTGTTCAATTCACTTTGTAGTGTAATGTAACTCCTGAAAGCATTAGTACTTACAATTCTACATCAACTGAAATCAGATTTATAGGGATGTACTGCATCATAGTAACATCCACAGTGCCCAAAGGTTTCTCTGCAAAACATTGCCAAGCGCATCACACTGGATCTGCTAGCTCGTTTTCTTTCTTAATGCATCTTTGCGCTATCTCTTTTTTATGTAAACAAAATATTTGTACCCTGGCTGTCCACATGATATAAAAAACATAGTTCATGGACCCAGGCTTTTGACCATTTCCCCATATTGTATGCCCCTTCACCAATGAAAGGTGGTCAATATATGCACTCTGCAATAGCCTCTACTTTCTATGTGCTTGAATGAGCCTTGAGCAACCATGATCTTGTTTTTGGTTCAACAGTAGTCCTTTACTAGTATATTTTTATTAGGTACTAATCACATTTTACTAGTAACACCCCACATAATGTTTTGAAAATGGTTTGACCTAATTGAGTAGTCATCAGATTTTGGCTCATGTCAAAGCTGCGGAGATCCTAACCTTTGATCCTTTGTTTTTTTTTTCAACAAATCGACTTCAAATCTGACTTTTCAGTTGCTGCCTAATGTTTCCTACCTCTTGACATATGCCATTTAACCACAAAATGTAATGCTATTTACCTCACCTGTCACTGATTTCAAAGTTATTGAAAATCGGCGTAAGGCTCCTATAACAATATGTTTTTGCCCACGATCAGTGGTCCTGTCGGGGCTTGTGTCCGAACCCCAGGCAAAATGGGATTCAGGCATTTGCGTTCATGGGACCATACACCATAATGTTGCTGACACAGTCAACGTGTGCTCTGTCGTGCATCATTTTTGGGCATACAGTCAGGGCCAGAAATATTTGGACAGTGACACAATTTTCGCGAGTTGGGCTCTGCATGCCACCACATTGGATTTGAAATGAAACCTCTACAACAGAATTCAAGTGCAGATTGTAACGTTTAATTTGAAGGGTTGAACAAAAATATGTGTTAGAAAATGTAGGAATTGTACACATTTCTTTACAAACACTCCACATTTTAGGAGGTCAAAAGTAATTGGACAAATAAACATAACCCAAACAAAATATTTTTATTTTCAAAATTTTGTGACGAATCCTTTGGAGGCAATCACTGCCTTAAGTCTGGAACCCATGGACATCACCAAACGCTGGGTTTCCTCCTTCTTAATGCTTTGCCAGGCCTTTACAGCCGCAGCCTTCAGGTCTTGCTTGTTTGTGGGTCTTTCCCTCTTAAGTCTGGATTTGAGCAAGTGAAATGCATGCTCAATTGGGTTAAGATCTGGTGATTGACTTGGCCATTGAAGAATGTTCCACTTTTTTGCACTCATGAACTCCTGTGTAGCTTTGGCTGTATGCTTGGGGTCATTATCTATCTGTACTATGAAGCGCCGTCCAATCAAGTTTGCAGCATTTGGCTGAATCTGGGCTGAAAGTATATCCCGGTACACTTCAGAATTCATCCGGCTACTCTTGTCTGCTGTTATGTCATCAATAAACACAAGTGACCCAGTGCCATTGAAAGCCATGCATGGCCATGCCATCACGTTGCCTCCACCATGTTTTACAGAGGATGTGGTGTGCCTTGGATCATGTGCCGTTCCCTTTCTTCTCCAAACTTTTGGCTTCCCATCATTCTGGTACAGGTTGATCTTTGTCTCATCTGTCCATAGAATACTTTTCCAGAACTGAGCTGGCTTCTGGAGGTGTTTTTCAGCAAATTTAACTCTGGCCTGTCTATTTTTGGAATTGATGAATGGTTTGCATCTAGATGTGAACCCTTTGTATTTACTTTCATGGAGTCTTCTCTTTACTGTTGACTTAGAGACAGATACACCTACTTCACTGAGAGTGTTCTGGACTTCAGTTGATGTTGTGAACGGGTTCTTCACCAAAGAAAGTATGCGGCGATCATCCACCACTGTTGTCTTCCGTGGGTTCCCAGGTCTTTTTGGATTGATGAGTTCACCAGTGCTTTCTTTCTTTCTCAGGATGTACCAAATTGTAGATTTTGCCACTTCTAATGTTGTAGCAATTTCTTGGATGTTTTTTTTTCTGTTCTTGCAGCTTAAGGATGGCTTGTTTCACCTGCATGGAGAGCTCCTGTGACCACATGTTTCCTTCACAGCAAAACCTTCCAAATGCAAACACCACACCTCAAATCAACTCCGGCCCTTTCATCTGCTTAATTGAGAATGACATAACAAAGGGATTGCCCACACCTGTCCACCTGTCCATGAAATAGCCTTGGAGTCATTTGTCCAATTACTTTTGGTCCCTTTAAAAACAGGGTGGCACATGTTAAGGAGCTGAAACTCCTAAACCCTTCATCCAATTTTAATGTGGATACCCTCAAATGAAAGCTGAAAGTCTGAACTTCAACTGCATCTGATTTGTTTTGTTTCAAATTCATTGTGGTAATGTCTAGAACCAAAATTAGATAAATGTTGTCTCTGTCCAAATATTTATGGACCTAACTGTATATGCCTGCTGTAGGCAGACACTTAGATGCAGTCTACTACATTTGAGTTTCCGTCTCCAGTAAATGTATGTGCCCAAAAATGATGGATGACATATCACACATTGAATCTGTCGGCACCATTATAGTCTATGGCACATACGCCTGAATCCCGTTTTGTGGGGTGATTTGGATGCAAGCCGATCTGGTCCCATCTGGACCACTGAGTGTGAGCAAAAACGCAATGTGAAAGGAGCCTAACATTATACTTGATGATTTATTTCAACTCTAAATTATAACACCAGAGTTAAACTTGCCATTTAAAAATAAAATATAGTTTAATTTTTTTATAAATTGGAAATGTCTGACATTTAATACGTCTGCCCTATCTTATAAATTGTGGATACTTGGTTTTTACACAGGATTACTTATTGATTGTGGCAGTGGAATTCCAGCTGTACTATCATCTTCATCAACTTTCTAAGATTTTTCTAACATTATTTCTTACTTCTCAAAGTGACGGAATCTTTTGGGATTGTTATAAATGATCAATGTCTGCTCTCGGGGCCTGACATATCACATCGGCTATATCTTTGTTCTATTTTAAGAATTTTGCTTAAAAAAGAGCTGGAGATAATTCAGAGGAAGATAATTTATAGAAAGCAAAGAACATGTTGGGTGAACTCTTCAGCTATTCTGTCAAGATGACTTACAGAAATATTTAAACGTCTTCTTTCAAGGTATACTTGGAATCCAAATCAACTTGACATTTTACGAATCACGATTTCCTTTGAAATTCTAAAATGAATTCAGTTTTGTTAAGACAGATAAGTGGAATTAAAAATGACACATTCACCAACGAAAGCAGTGGAGATTGGTTGAGATCTAGGTCGAGATGCAGTTGATAACACCCTTGGTAATAAAATTTGATAGCAATAGACTGTTCAATCACAGCGTAGAATCACCACTCATATCCAAGTGTATTTTCTCTGTATCCCACTAACAGCCACGTAAAGGAAATATATATAATTCAGGCTATGTGCACACGTTGCAGTTTTTTCGCGGTTTTTTTGCGTTTTTTCACGGCAAAAACGCTTAAAAAATGCATGAATTAAGCATCCTATTATTTAGAATGAATTCTGCAATTTTTGTGCACATGGTGCGTTTTTTCCACGCAAAAAACGCATCGCAGAAAAAAAGCAGCATGTTCATAAATTTCGCGGAAAACTAGCGTTTTCCCTGCTATATTATTGAGCTAGAATGTTCAGGAAAAATTTGCGGTAAAAACGAGCAAAATCCGTGCAAAAATGCATGCGTTTTCCCACGAAAAAGTCCGATTTAGCTCAGGAAAATTCTACACACATTCCTGAACGTGTGCACTTAGCCTGAACATAATGAAGCTGACCAAAACGAGGGCAATTCTTTTAGATAAGATTTGATAAGGCTAATTGCACACGTTCAGGATTATTCGCTTTTTTTTGCGTTTTTTCGTGGCAAAAAACGCGTAAAAAATGCATGAATTAAGCATCCTATTATTTAGAATGAATTCTGCAATTTTTGTGCAGATGGTGCGTTTTTTTCCGCGAAAAAAACGCATTGTGTTAAAAAAAGCAGCATGTTCATTAATTTCGCAGAAAACTAGCATTTTCCCGCTATATTATTGAGCTGGAATGTTCAGGAAAATTTCACGGTAAAAACACACCAAAATCCACGCAGAAAACGCGACAAAAACGCATGCGTTTTTCCCGTGAAAAAAGTCTGGTTTTGCTCTGGAAAATTCTGCACACATTCCTGAACGTGCGCACTTAGCCTAAAGGTGTTCAAACAGCAAAACTAAAAAAAAGAAAAACACGTATTTGTAGCACCCTGTAAAATTAATTATTTCACATGTGATCAAAATAAAGGATGAGCCACCAGGAATTGAAATACTAAATTTAATCATTGATATAACATTATTTGTTTTGCATTTTTGATCATTCCTTTGAAAGTATTGCATTTTTAGAAATACACGTCATAATGAGAAATATGTTTTCTTTTTGTGAATCTGTTGAATCATCAGAAGATTACCTGTTATTTAAATGAGTTTCCTGGTATAAACATATTTTGAAATGTTTCTGTGGTGATTTTGTTAATATATTGTATATTTGTGGCAGTCCATGTAAAATATATACACAGTGTCTAGTAGATAACACACAATAAGCTTGTGTTTCCTGCTTTCTTACATGACAGCTTTGCAGTGTAGACTGGAAAAAGATCAACAAAGTAATTTCATTAGTTTTAAAGTTCTGTGACAACAGGTTTACTGTACTGCTGGACTGAGGGTCTGTAGAATGATATTTAGTCAGTACAGTACTTGTTTCTAGTTGCCTCTAGTATTATATAACCACTAGCTGAACAGCCCGGCGTTGCACGGGCATAGTAACTAACTGTGGTTAGTTGTGAGCCCCCGTCACCTTGCAGTGTGAAACTCCCTGTGTATTGTGAGCTCTCCCTGTGTAGCGTGAGCCCAGCTTGAGCGCTGGCCATGACAGGGCTGTGACAGGCTGAGGGCAGCGGAGTCCTATGGGGACACGGGGGAGTGTGCTGGGTGAAAGGGGGAGGACACGTTGTGAGACCCCCCTGTGTATTGTGAAATACTGACCAAATGTTGAACGTGTGAATATACACAGCCTCCACCTGCAGCGCCTTACTCTTCTATGTACACAGCCTCATACTGAAGCAGCACCTCACTTCTCTCATTTTCCCTCTCACATCTCTCATTGTCCCTGTCGCCTTATAAACAGCCTCCACCTGCAGCGCCTCAATCTTCTCTATACACAGCCTCATACTGAAGCAGCACCTCACTTCTGTCATTTTCCCCCTCACATCTCTCATTGTCCCCATCACCTTATACCCAGTCTCCACCTGCAGCGCCTCACTCTTCTCTATACACAGCCTCATACTGAAGCAGCACCTCACTTCTCTCATTTTCCCTCTCACATCTCTCATTATCCCCGTCGCCTTATACACAGCCTCCACCTGCAGCGCCTCTCTCTTCTCTATACACAGCCTCATACTGAAGCAGCACCTCACTTCTCATTTTCCTATCATGCCTCTAGGTGAAGAGTGAACTGTGTTGTCACAGTTTGTGAAGCTCTAATCAGTTATAGTTGGAAATGAAGATGTGGTTACACAAATAGTCCACTTGATGTCAGCAGAGAGCTGGAGATGGCTTGATACATACAGCTCTGGTTAAATGTAAGATACTCCGTGATTGGTTGGTGATACACACATAAATGTAAGATACTCCGTGATTGGTTGGTGATACACACATTCAACTTTATATATATAGATTGAATTTTATTCTATTAAGGGCAACCTATGTTTTCCAGTTTCCATGACATTGAAGGTATTTACAGAAACCACACGATAGTGGTTTCTGTTAACCACCCACAACCCTAAACGGCTGATGTATCTTTAGAACACTAGTAGTGTAGTTGTAGAATAAACCAGCAAACATCTCAATTGTCCAATTAAACATTCTCATAAATAATTTATTTTGTTTTTTGAGACAAATTAATTGAAACTTCCTTGAAATAAATATTGTTCAATGTAGATAATTCTTTTCAACCTTACTTGCACTTGAAATTTGTTTGTGAAGCCATCTGTTCTGTGTGCAATGTTTTTCTCTCATTAGATAGTATATCTGAATACCAAGCTAATATTATAATTGCAAAATGTGTTCAACAGATTTATTATATAATGTGTAGTCATATGGCTTTAAGCATTTCAAAAAGTTATATATTAATTGAAAATAAATTAAAATTCATTATGTACAAACAGAACATTAACTAACTTAAGTGGTATCCCGCACTCTATCATAACAGGATATTTTCAATGTACTAACACAGCTATATGGTCAATTCCAGAAATACTGGCACTCTTTGAGAAACAAGTCATAAACATCTTAAACAATACAGAGCTCCACAAAAACCACATAAAAGTTCTAACAGAAAGCCCAAACATGCATTAGTTTGACCAAATGTTAACAGTTGTATCTCATTTAAATCTGTTTGCCACTTCTAGAATTCTAAGACTAGAGATTAGGCATAGTGGAGCCATTTTCCAAGATGATGTGCCAAAACACACATCAAAGTTCGCACATTTGAATCTAACGAAAAACCAGTAGTGAATATTGAAAAGGATAGTCCACATGTGAATAATGGGTGGATGGGTAATGGTTTGACAGGATGTTCGGCTAATATTGAAGATTCGGCTTGTGTAACGAATGGAAGCGGAGGCAGAGATGGTGAAGTTCACATTCGTCTTTATTTTTTAATGTGGAACTTCGAGACCGCGGTCCGGGGGGCTCCGAAGGGGGCGTGACTAGTGAGCCCCGGGTACCCGTAGTAAGGCTCCTCGAACAGGACCAGAATGGAATACCCGGAGGACACAGGTGCTACCTCCAGTTAGACCCCGAACACGTGGCAGCTGTCCCAGAGGGACCAAAAGGGTAACAGGTATATAACAGAAACCGTGGAGAGTTTGACGGAGATGAGGAAGGTCGTGGTCCAGAGTGGATGGTAGCAGGCTGGCTCCAGTGACCTTGTCACAGTCCACGGATACGGATGGCTGATGGCGGAACGGGATGACACTTGCGCCAGTAATAACCGAGATTGTCCAAGTTAGCCAGATACGGGTTAGCAATGATCTGTGGAGACAAATAGTATAAGCGAAGCACAGAGACTGCAGACGCAGCGCAGACAGATCAAGGACAGAACCGGATGTAGCAATGATAGAACACGTTGCTCCGGCACTCCCCTTATGGTGGAGTGACCAGATATAGTACTGAGTGCGCTGCCATTGGTTAATTGACTATTTCAAAAAATGCACGCTGCCCCTTTAAGAGACGGTGGGCGCGGCCTCGTGTCCTAAGCAATCTTCCTGGAGGCCTGCTGGCAGCGTGCCAGGAACTGGGGGAGGACGCAGGACGCTGAGGAGCAGGAGACTTCAGCCTGCGCACAGACTGCTGCAGAGGGACAGCTAGAGGAGCAGAAGGTGAGTGACCAGGACGGAGTCTAGAGCCAGCACGGGGACCGAGTGTAACAGCTTGCTGTAGAAAAACCACAAGACAATTATCATCTGAAAATTATGCATTATACTGCCATGTCTACGCTTGATTTTTGAGCTATATAGTTACATATAGCTACATAGGTTGAAAAAAGATCTAGGTCCATGAAGTTTAACCTTTCACCAATTGTGCATTTTGTCACAAATTTAGCTATAACCCACAATGTTATGTGTATAAATGAAATCATCCTGCTATTTTTAAAAGCTCTTATAGTGTCTGCCATTACTACCTCTTGTGATTGGGCATTCCACAGTGTGACTGCTCTAACTCATATGAGAGAACTTCCATCCCTTATATGCCGAACCTTCCGATCTGCTATATGCCGAACCTGAGCACCCGGCAGACAGCACACTGTTCGGCATTCACGATCTCGCTAGAAGATGACCTTGTCTGTCCGCCTAGTTATAGAGTCCCCTACCACCAATACCTCTCTGGCCTTTGCTGTACTCCTATTTCGCTCCTTCCTAAAGCAGTTGTTTTCCTGGTTGCTAGGAGCAATGTCCTGCTGTAGTGATCCCAGTCCTGGGCCTAATATCAGCCAAATAGGCAATCTTTTAAGTAGTACATTGACTTGCACAACATTACATTTGTAAAACTGTATGTGATGCAATATTTATCTTTAGATTGTATATACCTTACAAAGTTTACGTTGACTTTTTGTTTCAGGCGAAATCGACAAAAAAATCTGCAACATTTCTGTAACTGTACATAGAGCGGCAGCAGTAGGTAAAGAAATCATCAATACTTTAGTAAAGTACAACGTGACTCCATTGGAGTTACTGCCCCAGCAAAGTGGACCTGTAATGATTGTACCTTTTACACTTATTTGTAAAGTAGCAAAGAGCACATAAGTGTACAGGGTGGGCCATTTATATGAATACACCAAAATAAAATGGGAATGGTTGGAGATATCAACTTCCTGTTTGTGGCACATTAGTATATGGGAGGGGGAAAACTTTTCAAGATTGGTGGTGACCATGGCGACCATTTTGAAGTCAGCCATTTTGGATACAACTTTATTTTTTCAATCAATGGGAAGAGGGTCATGTGACACATCAAACTTATTGAGAATTTCACAAGAAAAACAATGGTGTGCTTGGTTTTAACGTAACTTTATTCTTTCATGAGTTGTTTACAAGTTTATGACCACTTATAAAATGTGTTCAAAGTGCTGCCCATTGTGTTGGATTGTCAATGCAACCCTCTTCTCCCACTCTTGACACACTGATAGCAACACCACAGAAGAAATGCTAGCACAGGATTCCAGTATCTGTTGTTTCAGATGCTGCACATCTCATATCTGAAGGCAATTGTCTATGATGTGTTGTCTATTGGGTTCAGGTCTGTAGACTGGCTAGGCCATTCCAGGACCTTGAAATGCTTCTTACGGAGCCACTCCTTAGTTGTCTTGGTTGTTTGTTTCAGGTCATTGTCATACTGGAAGTCCCAGTCATGACCAATTTTCAATGCTCTTGCTGAGGGAAGGAGGTTGGCCAAAATCTCGCAATACATGACCCCATCCATCCTCCCTTCAATACAGTTCAGTTGTCCTGTCCCCTTTTCAGAAAAGCACACCCAAAGTATGATGTTTCCCGCACCATGATTCATGGTGTTTTTGGGGTTGTACTCATCCTTCTTCCTCCAAACACGGTGACTGCAGTTGATACCAAAAAGTTCTATTTTGGACTCATCTGACCACATGACCTTCTCTCATGCCTCTGGATCATCCAGATGGTCATTGATGAACTTCAAATGGGCCTGGACATGTGCTGGCGTTAGCAAGGGGACATTGCGTGCCATGCAGGATTTGCATGATAATGTTTGAGACTGTGGCCCCAGCTCTCTTTACGTCATTGACCAGGTCTTCCTGTGTACTTCTGGGCTGATTCCTGACCTTTCTCAGAATCATCCTTACCCCACAGGGTGAGATTTTGCATGGGGCCAAAGACTGGGGAAGTTTGACAGTTATTTGTGTTTCTTCTGTTTTCTAATAATTGTGCCAACAGTTGTTGCCTTCTCACCAAGCTGCTTGCCTATTGTTCGGTAGCCCATCCCAGCCTTGTGAAGGTCTAAAATTTTGTTCCTGGTGTCCTTAGACAGTTCTTTGGTCTTGGCCATGGTGGTGAGGTTGTAGTGTAATTGAGTGTGTGAACAGGTGTCACGATCCATTTTTGGATTTGTGGCAGCTCTGGTTCCACTGTTTAAATGTAGCTTTTTTCCTTTCGGACCATCAGGGGTTAATGCCAGTTTGTCCCCACTGGCATTCTGGTGTAACTGCAGTGCTGCTGAGTCAGCTGATGTGGGTGGTGACCACTCCCACCATCCTTTAAATGGTCACCTTTTGCATCAGCTGACTGTTGGTGATAGAGTTTCTCTATGGAGACCAGCCTTTGCAGGAGCAGCTCTCTGGTGTCAGCGATGTCTGGTGTTTTGAGTCCTGTTGCTGTGCTATCTGCAGTGTGGAGCTTGGCATCAGTGTCTGGAAGCTAAGTGCTGTGTTTTCACTTTGTCCCTTTGATGTTTGTCACTTTCCCCTGTGTGTATTATCTGCAGTGGTGAGGCTAGTGCCCCTTGCTGGCCAGTGCACTAGCCAGGGCAGTAATAGGTGACAACGAGGGACTAGGTTCATGACGGCGGCGGTGGGAAGGACTCGTTTAGGGCGTTAATGGAGTGCAGGTGATGACCATCCCTCATTCCCTTTCGGTAGGGCCTTCATCGCCCCGATACCATCCCTTTGTTTGTTGCTCTGTCCGCTGACCGACCACCCGTTGGGTCGTGTCACATCGTGACAGGGGTCTTATACAGGTAACAAGTTCAATCAGGTGCAATTAGTACAGGTAATGAGTGCAGAGTAGAAGGACTTCTTAAAGAAAAACTAACAGGTCTGTGAGAGCCAGAATTCTTTCTGGTTGGTTGGTAATCAAATTCTTATTTCTTGCAATAAAATGCAATTGAATTATCTAAAAATCATACAATGTCAATGTCTGTTATTAACTTTTAGAGTCTGTCTATCACAGTTGAAGTGTCCCCACGATAAAAATTATAGACCTCTCCATTCTTTGTAGGTGGGAAAACTTACACTGCCGATTTTCAATCAAATACTTATTTTCCACCTTTGTAGCTTCCTAAAATACTCTGCCAAAACAGGACATCCATAACCATGTTAGCTCCAACCCCAGAGGAGGCCACAGACATATTAAATAGAATGGTGACTAAATTAGTGAACTTTTTGAATCTTCACAATCATTAAACTCTTTGCTTGATTGTTATTCAGAATTATCAAGTAAACCAGACCCCAACAAAACTGCAAAGTTATGTGTTCTAATCAATTTGTTAATTCTGTAATCACTCCAGTAGCAGTTGTACCAAATTCTATAGAGACTCCTTTATGTCTAAGAATGGTTGAATTCAATAAATTGAACAAAACTCCATCATTCACTTTTTTTTGTAGGGGGTAAATGGGTTGGTGAGTGCTCAACAGTCATTGGCAGCTAGAAGAAGCAGAGAGGGTCGGCATGACATAGAAAAAGTGGCCGACGCAGAGCATGCTGTGCAAGCACTACAATTTCAAGATGGACCACTAGAAAGTAACAGCGTTACGTTACAAAGTTCACAAAATACAACACAGTATGAAGGAGACGGAGGCATGTAAATTTGACTATTACTGATGACCTCATGGAGTACGCTGTTGATAACTGTGAAAAAGAGGAAACTCTTGCTAAGCACATTCATCACATAAATCATAACAATTTCTACCTAGTACAAAGCATATTTTGCCAGGGTGAGAATAGCAGAACAATAAATTTAAACACCCAATACACGGTCCTTTTTAATAAGCCCTGTGATAAATTACTAGTTGTAACATTTTCGAGACAAATGTATCCTGGAAGATCACGCTTCTTCTAAGAAGCTTTTGAAGATGCCACACAAGAACATTATAGGAATTTGCTACTGTATTTAAGAGTAATATCCCTGAGGATCATTGTTTAAAGGGAGTCTTTCGTGTCCATAAATGTTAGTAACTTACTGATATGAGGTTAATCTGCAGGTTATTAGTGCTACAATGCTGTCCAGCTGCATTGCTGAAACTGCAGCTACCGGGAAAAAATGAACTTTATTCCTCCCGGGAACCTCCGGCTTTCTGTCATAGGAGGTGTAAAGTTCATTGTCTCTTGGTAGCTGTGGCTTGAGTAATGCTCCTGACTGTATTGTAACACCATTAACCTGCAGATTAACCCTATGTATACAGTTTAATAGCATTTGGTACATGACACAAACCCTTTAAGGAAACGGTTGCTTCCACCATGTCTAACAATGTATATACAAAAGAAAAAACACTTAAAAAAGTAAATTTTAAAACATAACACACATTACATAGGGCTGTCAAGATGTCCAAAAGATTATAGCACATCTGCACTCTTATTAAAAAGCCAAAGGCAACGCCTTTTGTCAGAAAGTCTATTTTGCATAATGCGATCAAAGATTTGGTTTCGGCCACGGGTGAAATAGTTTTAAATATCTTAAAAGGCTGAATACATTTAAAAGAGGCCAAAAGTAAAAACATATTAAAGCCATTGCATATGATATATTAACACTGAGTGATAAAAAAAACAGTCCATAAAGAAGAAACAATTAGTGAATTAGGTCGGTGGGTTTATAGAACCTCTTTTACAATCCCAGTAATAACAAGTATAAACAGAGACAGCTGCATGGATATAACAGGGAGAATGT
>VIAB01003839.1:65760-87944 GCA_009801035.1 Oophaga pumilio
GGAATATGTTGGCGCTATATAAATATAGATTATTATTATTATTACATGAATTCTCAGTAACTACTACTCCTCTTAGCCACCCAGAGACATACTTTGAAATACCGAGTACTCTACACTAGAGAAGTTAAAGGATCACAAGATGGAGTATTATTGATTCTGCATTATACATATTGGAAAATATGCCAGAAGCTATAGAGGCCTAAGGTTTTGATGACGATGTATTGCAAGTAAGATCCCTTATTAAATTGTGCTCAGAACAAGAATATAAAGATGAACCTTAGACGTTTGTGTTGTTATTGCCTGAGACAGAGCATTCTGCAATGTACGCTAGTGGTCAGGTGAAATCAGGATGGCATTTGGTTTTGATGATGGAGGATGATAGACATTGGCAAATGGCAGATTAGACGGCAAATCCAACCTGATTTCTGATAAACTTGTTCACATAGTTTCACCCTGAGATTGCCAGCAATAATCTGTAGAGGAGCCTTGTATCAAGTATTCAGCTCCCACCGCAGCACCCCCAGAGGTGAAATCAGGCATTGCATGTTAACCACTGAAGTCAGTAGGTTAACCATTTATTGCCTGGACAGGTAATTTCTTCAAGACAGAGAGATACTCTCTATAGCTTGCTATCCAAAATGGCCAATAAATGTAGGTCCTGAAATAGGAACTACCTCTATAAACAGGATTAAATGATATTTAAAAATCTCTTTTTAACCCTAAAACCTCTGTTGTTGGGTTGGAATCTAAAAACTTGGCTGTGTTCATATAAACCAGCACCACTGCTGTCCTTGAGTTGTGTCTAATATTGTAGCTCAGCTCCATTGCAGGAAATTAGGCTGAGCTGCAATACAGCTCGGGGACAGAAGAAAGAAGTCCTGTTTTCTAATTATGCACAACTCATTTCATAATAGAGCAGAATATACCAGATGCCCATATTGATTTATTGCAATGTGGTGGAAAGCCTAGTATATAAGGGATGCCTACCGATGACTAATATTATGCCAATGCTGCAAATCCATCTGACCATTACAAGCTCTCAGGCAGTGTTTGGCTGATCACTCAAGGCTTAAAAACCCCTGAATAGGAGAAAAGCAAGAAAAGAAAAGGACAAAATGTTGCATATTAGTGTCTAATCTGTGTGCATTATACATTTCATGTGAAGCTGTTTATCCAATATATTATCTTCTAGGAATCATTTTAACAAAAAAGCAAATGTTAACAGGACTCTGTCACCAGACTTTTGCTACCTCATCTGAGAGCTGGATAAAATAGGAAAAGAGACCCTGATAATAGTGATGTATCACTTACTTTACTGGGTGTAGCAGTTGTGACACAATCAGTTTTTAAGGGCTCCTCTCCCCTGCCCTTTACTATCCGGTTATTTACTTCATGCCTTGTCATTTATTGTCTATAGATATGAGTATGCTCTGATTGTTATGCTACCTCTGTCGCTCACTTGCACTTTATATATTTTGTTCTATTTTGAAGTATACAGGGTATCTGTGCCTTTATATTTACGTCACACGGATAGATTTATTCATTCATTTTCTTTTTGATTGTAAATGACTAAATGTCACTTTTTTAGGCCGGGGATTCTTTCTGTGTCTCATTCTCCCTTTTAAGCGTTTTATTGCTCTTATGTAATTAATAAAGCTTATATTTTTCCGCTATTTGGGCTTCTTTACTTCCAATTTTTTTCAGTTTGCTTTGTTATTGTAAATGCCCTTACCCCATGTATTTAGATGTAGAATGTACCAGAGCTCAGAAGGCTGCTCCCATCCCCACCACTGATTTAGCATAGCTCTGTGTACATTGTATATTGACAGAAACTAGTCGGACTAGCAGACATGAGAGCTCTAGTCCTGTAGTGTTAATCTCCAGCTGATAAAACCCTCGTTGTATTAAGTGACACATCACTGAAATCAGTGTCTCAGCTCCAACCTCATGCTACCCTCAAATAAAATAGTAAAATCCTGCTGACAGATTCCCTTTAAGGGTTCTTTATAATATCATTAGCAACAACATAATGTAGAATTGCTCAACGTCTAGTGACGAATGTCCAAATTCTCAAACAGCAATAGATGCTGATGATTATAGAGGCAAAAAAATATGTTAATCATTATATCGAACAAATGAGTAAATGATTAAAAAGATTTTATTTCCATAGTTTACCACTAGAGGGCAGAAGCTTTCTATAGTCCTTGGAAATTGAAGCAAAGTAACAAAAAAGACAAAACAACAAAATTGGAATTTTAGGGCGTTAAATAAAAGCGGCTTCATTTAAACTGGATGTGACTTTCTTCAAAATGATTTCACATCAGTTCTAATTTGATGTTGCATACCGTGTGGCTTGGTTTTAATAACTTTACTGTAGAGACATCAGATATCAGCTTAGGAAAGAATCATTGGTATGCTGGTCACAATGTGTCGTAAATTAAGACTTTGTATTAATTCTGTTAAATGCATGGCAGAAAGTTCCCCATGAAGCTGGCTACCTTTCTCTCTTTATTCTTTTGTGCTTTTGTAATTTACCAATTAAGAAGCACAAAGGATTATATTCCCCATAATGAGCGCAATAACAGCTTCTTGTGGTCTGAGAGATGTTCATTAAACCACTTGAACTTCACTCACACATAAATGATTTCAGCCACTAGACAGAGTTGCTTCCTTGTTACAGATGGAGCTCACTTCTTTGTTCCCAATTAACTAATATGCTAATTTTATTACTTTTCAACTTTTGCAGACTGGAGAAATGGAATATTCTGCTACAAACATCATCTTCTCCTTTAATTTAGATCATTCATTACATCATTTATTTTTTCACAATCCAGGAATGAGATTAAAAACCAGCGAGTAGTGCAGTAAATTTAATCAATAAAACTTGAAAAATAATAAAGATGCGCGGTAACAAATAAAAAATGGCTCTAAAGAGACAACAAGCTCCAAGCAATATCAGAGAACAATCAAAATGTAGACGACTGCCCTAAGGCCACTTTAGAAGCATTTCATATTTTATGACTGATGAGGATTATTGCACTTGTTTCACCAAGGAGTCACCTAAAAGAAAGTGGAGACGGGTGTAACACTTTCTAAATTGTCTAGATCTCAATCATTTTATTTAGCGTAGGTCCTTTTTTAGTAAGTAATTGTTTCATAATAGAAAAATGACCCCATTAGTGGTTTTGCCTTATTAGAAATCTTTTTTTTTTGCCTGATCACTTCTATGCAGAGAATAGTCTGAACAGATTCATCTGCAGTTGTGTGAAAAAGTGTTTGCCCCCTTCCTGATTTCCTATTCTTTTCCTTGTTTGTGACACTTAAATGTTTCAGATCACCAAACAAATATTAGACAAACATGTCATAAGTAAACACAAAATACAGTTTTTAACCCCTTAATGACCGTTGATACGCCTTTTAACGGTGACAGTTAAGGGTACTTATTCCTTAGCGCAGCTTTTTAACGATGCTGAGAAATAAGGTTATAGCGCCCCCCAGCATCGTAAAATTTCCAGGGTCTCTGCTACTGAGGGTAGCCGAGATCCCGGAGAACATAATTCTGGTCTGTTTTTACTGTCCCCAGTGTTGCAATCACCATTATTCACCGAATAACATGCGACCGCAAAAAAAAGTCCTATTTCCCATTTATTTCTCTCTCCTCTGATATGATCTAGCACATCAAAGGAGAAATAAATGGAGTCCCCCAGTTATCTACGGTGTCCACCGGTCCCTCTGGCTCTGTTCTCCGGCCCTAGGCGGTGCGCTTGCCAAGATCTGCCGGCCAGCACCCGGCAACAATAGGAGATTTCTCATATTGGTTCATTTTGATCACTGTGATAAACCCTATCACAGTGATCAAAATAAAAAATAGTAAATCAAACCCCCCCTTTATCACTCCCTTAGTTAGCTAAAAATAATAAAATAAAAAAAGTATTTCCATTTTTCCATTAGGGTTAGGGTTGAGGTTAGAGCTAGGGCTAGGGTTGGGGCTAGGGCTAGGGTTGGGGTTAGAGCTAGGGTTAGGGTTGGGCTAGGGTTAGAGTAGGGGCTATTGTTACAGTTGTATTGGGGTTACGGTTGGGGTGCTGAGGTTAGGGTAGTGTTGGGGTGTTGTGGTTAGGGTTGGGATTAGGGTTAGGGTTTGGAATTATGGTCAGGTATAGGGTTGTATTAGGGTTGGAGTTAGAATTGGGGTGTTCCCACTGTTTAGGTACATCAGGGCCAAGAGCAACATGGTGCCCACCACTAATTCCAGCCAATTTTGATTTGAATAAATTAAACGGTGCTCCCTCCTTTCTGAGTACTGTTATGCGCCCAAACAGTGGCTTTCCCTCACATATGGGGAATTCTCTTGTTATCCTTGTGAAAATAAAAAAGTAAAATGTTCATTTTTTCCTTCCATATTGCTTTAGTTCTCATGAAGCACCTGAAGGATTAATAAACTTCTGGAATGTGGCTTTGAGCACTTTGAGGGGTGCAGTTTTTAGAATTGTGTCACTTTTGGGTATTTTCTGTCATATTGACCCCTCAAACTCACTTCAAATGTGAGGTAGTCCCTAAAGAATATGGTTTTGTAAAATTTGCTGGAAAAATGAGAAATCGCTGGTCAACTGTTAACCCTTATAACGTCCTAACAAAAAAAATATGCTTACAAAATTGTGCTGATGTAAAGGAGACATGTGGGAAATGTAATTTATTAACTATTTTGTGCGAAAAAACAGTCTCAGAATCAGTGGGATACGTTTCAGAACTATGACCTCATAAAGTGACATTGGTCAGAATTGTAAAAATTGGCTTGGTCATTAAGTACAAAATTGGCTCTGTCACTAAGGGGTTAAATTAAGGTCTTTATGATTAAGGGAAAAAGAAATCCAAACCTGCAGTGCCCTGTTTGAAAGAGCGATTGCCCCACCTTAGGACATAAAAGAACTGTGGTTTTTGGGAAGATGAGTTCAAATTATCTAGCCATACCCAGGCCTGATTACTGACACACCTGTTTTCAATCAAGAAATCACTTAAATAGGACCTGCCTGACAAAGTGAAGTAGAACAAAAGTTCCTTAAAAGCTAGACATCATGCCACTATCCAAAGAAATTCTGGAACAAACGAGAAACAAAGTAATTTAGATCTAACATTCTGGAAAAAGGTTATAAATCCATTTATAAAGCTTTCGGACTCCAGCAAACCAAAGTAAGAGCCATTATCCAGAAATGGCAAAAACTTGAAACAGTAGTGAACCTTCCCAGGATTGGCTGGATGACCAAAGTTACCCAAGAGAGCAGCGATGACTCATCCAGTAGGTCACAAAAAAAAACACAACAACATCCAAAGAACGCAGGCCTCAGTTGCCTCAGTTAAGGTCAGTGTTCATGAATCCACCATAATAAAGAGACTTGGCAAAAAGGGCCTGCATGGCAGAGCTCCAAGATGAAAGCCATTGCTGAGCAATAAGAACATAAAGGCTAGTCTTAATTTTACCAGAAAACATCTTACTGACTTTTGGAAGAATACTATATGGATTGATGAGACAAAAGTTGAACCTTTTGAAAGGTGTATATCCGTTACATCTGGCATAGAAGTAACACAGCATTTTAGAAAAGGAACATATAGTGGTGGTGTGATGGTCTGCGGCTGTTTTGCAGCTTCAGGACCTGGAAGCCTTGCTGTGGTAAATGGAACCATGAATTCTGCTGTCAACCAAAAAATCCTGAAGGAGAATGTCTGGCAATCTGTTTGTGATCTCAAGTTGAAGTGCTCTTGGGACAATGATCCAAAACACACCAGCAAGTCTATCTCTGAATGGCTTAAGAAAAACAAAATTAAGACTTTGGAGTGTCCTAGTCAAAGTCCTAATCTTAATGTTATTGAGATGCTGTGGCATGACCTTTTAAAGGCGGTTCATGCTCGGAATCCCTCCAATGTGGCCGAATTACAACAATTCTACAAAAATGAGTGGGCCAAAATTCCTCCAGATCATTGTAAAAGACTCATTGTCAGTAATCACAAATGCTTGATTGCAGTTGTTGCTGCTAAGGGTGGCCCAACCAGTTAATAGGTATAGAGGACAATCAATTTTTCACACAGGACCCTGTAGGTTTGGATTTCTTTTTCCCTTAATAATAAAGACCTTCATTTAAAAACTGCATCTTGTATTTACTTGTTTTATCTTTGTATAATATTTAAATTTACTTTTCTGATCTGAAACATTTAAGTGTGACAAACATGCAAAAGAATAGGAAATCAGGAAGGGCAAAACACTTTTTCACACAACTGTATGTAAATATGAAAGAGGCCAGTGCAGGAAACTGGAAAACTTTTTTTTTTGTGTATCTTTACATGAAATAAAATGTGCACTGCAAAGCCATGCGTGCTAGAGATAGGCAAATTGATTTGATGCAAATTGAATTTTTAGGAATTTGTCAAACATGGCAAATTTAAATAATTTGCAATTTGCTTTGCTCAAATTGCCAAAAATGACTGATGCCATATTACAGTATACATTGCAGAAGAGTACATCAACCAAGGAAAGTCTCCCATGACCTCAGGCATGGCTGGGTAGGTTTTCCCATAATGTCTTGTAGAACTCACATCACATGGTAGAGCACAATCAAACAGGAAGGACTATCATAGCCTGTATAAAAGCCAAGACAGGGATTGCAGCAGCAATTTTGGGGAGAATATAGTTAGACAGAGAATTTCACGACTAAGTCATAGTGATGGGGAGAGAATGCCATAAAACAGTCAAGAAACTATATAGAGAGTGTCTTACAGAACAGCAGTGAAGATTGGTTACCATAAATTTACCCAGAGCCAGATGAGTTGAGGTCATGTTGACATTACAAAGGCTGGGTTTATGTTAAAGAACTTGAAAGGGATTCAGTAAAGTCCTAAGAAATGTCAAGCTTGCTTATTTCTAATGTACACCTATTCTATACAATGGCACAAGGAGTTCTTATGAGCTTTTATTATAGTCCCATAGATAATCTATGTGCTAGTGTACGGTTTCTCTTGTAGAAAGTCTCTGATATACTGTAGCATGAATGCAGCATATAAAGGTACAGAATGAATCTGTTACGTCTATACGTTCTGTATTACTGATCAACACAAGGATCTTTTATACAAAGTGTACAAAATATAGTATTTTACAGATATGGATATGTGTTAGGTTAGACATAGGCAACTTTTACTAATTTTTACCAAACTGTTCTCCTTAAATTTAGTCCCCAGTCTGCAAATAATTGTACTTGACATACCACGACAGAAGTTAATCCTCTTCTATCTTATGTCTATGAAAACTCACATTAAGCATGGGGGACATGAGCAAAATATCCATCTCCTTACAGCACCATGTAGTAAAGTATGTTTTTCTCTGAAATGCAAATGAAGAGAGAACATACAAACTCATTGCAGATATTGTCCAGGAACCCAGCATCGCTGCTAATCACTGAGCCACTGTGCTACCCTGGTTCTGGTGCTTTATTTCTCTACTATTTGTTCTGATCCTATACACATGTAGCAATCTAGGACTTGTCAGAAAATATGTTATAATATCTAGATAAAGTATTGTACCGTCTGAGAAATTAAGGATTGCTACATCTGTATTTATCCTATGGTCAAATTCTAAAAGTGTAACCCGACTGGACACCTGAAGACTGGAGCGGACGGGTTACAGATGCAGCGTGGCTGGACAGGTGAGGGCTGAAGGCAAGGTGAATAGAATTTTGTTTTTAATTAAATTATTTTTTTTTCTATCATTTCTTGTACTCGGGGTGTAGAATGACGTCAGAGCTTAATTAGGCACATTCAATTCCTAGTAAATTAATTTGATGCAAATTCAATTTTTTTTCTAAATAAAAAAGTACCTGTCAGCACATTCTTGTAATGTAAAAAAATGGCTGTGATGGCGCTGTAATACTGATTAAATTGATACCTTTGGTGGAGAAAACGACATTGTGGTTATTCTTTAATCAGCATTTGAAGTTTTCTGCTAATTAGATTTTGGTGCAAAGGGGCTGGACTGTGCACTGGTTCTTCTCGTCCCTGCCTGTGATTCCCCGGCCCCTCCATCTGTCTCTGGTCTGTAAATGACAGGTCACTGCTAAGATTTCAGATGGAGGAGGCAGGTCATTAATAGACTAGAGGCTGGCAGAGGAGCTGGGAAATCACAGACAGGGAGGAGAAGACCCAGTGCACAGTCCGGCCTCTGTGCACCAAAATCTAATTAGTAGAAAACTTGAAATGCTGATTACAGAGGAACCACAAAGTGGATTTACCAAAGGTATCAATTTAATCAGTATTAGGGCTTGCTCACAGGGGTAGAATTCGATGATTCCCTTAAGCGAGAGAATCGAATGCTATATGCAAATGACCCTCAGCTCAAACTCTGCTGGGGGCGTGAGTCGAGTGTCAATTAACTGCGATCTGATTCCCTTACATGCGAGAATTGGATCATAGGTGCCAAGAAGATGGAGAACTTAATTTTTCCATCTTCTCCATTTTGTGAGTCGGCGTACTATATCAGATTGCACTCAGATGTTTTGCCACCACCCATAGACTTGTATTGGTGCACGTCGTCCGATATACGCTGCCAATCACAGTATGCTGCGATTTTTTACTCATGTCTACTCGGCATGCGAAAATAAATGCTGCTTGGCACTGCTCCATAGTATAATATTGGAGCAAGTGCTATCCGATAAAACATCAACTAGCGCTCGTCCGACTTATACGCTAAGTACTCACCAGTGTGAGCGAGCCCTTACAGCGCCGTGACAGCCTTTACACAATCATACTGACAGGTTCACTTTAACGCAAACTGCCGAATAGAATTTCAGTAATTTTATTCATCGATATTGTAATTTCTCCAAATATTTTTACAAACATTTTACCGGTAATCATTATATGTGTAAAACCTAAGATAGAAACAAAATGAACCCCGATGTAAGTAACAATCAATAGTGCATATAAATAACATAGGGCACTTTGTACCATTATATGTATAGCGTATTATATTACACATATTGAAAGTAAGAATTTTATTTTTGGGTTGTATAGAAAACTAGTATTGTGTTTCACCCAGTGTAGCACTTAGAATACATACTATTAAACTGTCTTATACTGCAGGATTGGTGCTGCAAGTGATGTAACAAATCTTTCCTCGTAAATGAACTATTTTATAAAATGTCCAGTCAGTTTTTGAGGCCCTGGTTTCCGCTTTCCTTTGCTGTTGCATACCACCACACATCTACAAAAGATCTTATTATGCCTTGGCAATGTGGTGATTTACTTACTGTTAATACCTTATTTTGCAGACTATTGTAAGGAGGAAGACTGGTACCGAGCCTGGTCCGGAACTGTTGAGGCTGCCTCCCATGTTGCCTGGGGGAAGAAATGGGGGACCAGGCCAACCTCATGACCCGGGTAGGAGGGATGAAATAAAAGCAAAAGCGCGCGTACAGTGGCTAGCAGTTTGGCGTGAACAGGCAGCGCACAGCAAGGTGAGCAGTGTGCTCCATCTCCTGAGCATCGGCGCTGCGACTGGCTGCGGTTGTCGGCTCCCGTCGGTACCAGCGGGACCGTAAGAGAGAGAGGTGCCGGGCACCCAGAGACTGTGAGTACTGTACACTTGCGGAGAAAAGAAGGCCGAGCACCGGACACTCGTTTGCGGCCTTCCCTGCCATTTGCTGTACGCCAGCCCACTTTTAACTCCGAAAGTGCTGCGGTCTGGTTTGCTTTGGCCGCACAAGTTCATGGATTAGGGGTTCAGCGGAAGGTACCGGAGACGACCGCTGCCGCCAGAAGACTGATCATCGTTCAAAGGACCACCTCTGTGGACATCTTTCCGTCCGTTGCCGATGCTGCAACCCCTGCGGGATCATCTGCGGTGGAGGAACATAAAGGACACGATATGTTAAATAACGGGACTGCTATTGTTTCATTAAACTGTTAAATTTGTTAACCCTTGATCTGCCTTCTGTCTGTCACTGCATCCCACAACCTGCTTACACTATAAGGCACACCGGAGACAGGACCATAAGCCGCACCCAAAATTTTGTGTATGTAAATAGGATTTTTTTTTTAAATAAAATGGGGGTCCGTCTTATATTCCAAATTTACGGTAGCGTACCTGGGGTGGGGGGCGGCAGAGCAAAGTCACAGGAGGTAGGGTCACTGCTTCAAGAAGCTGGTGGCAGCAAGAGTGGTGCAATGCTGCGAGGTGTCCCAGTGGTGCGAGGCGGCAGGCCCTGAGCTTCAAGAAAATGACAGAGGAAGGAACATTCATTGTTTTTTTGGCTGTGGGCTCCAGGAAAATGACCGCCATAGGCGGCGCATGCGCAGATTGAAATATCGGCATCCAAAACGTCAGCTTTCTGCAGCAGTGATCCTACATCCTGTGACCTCACTCCACCGCCGTGTCTCTCTCCCCCCACTGGTAAGTTACATCCAGATTATAAGATACACCACCTTTTTCCTCCCAAATGTTGGGGGAAAAAAGTGAGTTTTATAATCCAAAAAATACGGTATATTGTTTTATTATGTATGAATGGGAACCTGTCACATGATTCTTGCTACCAAAACCATGGTCAGCATGAATCAGAGCCTGATTTCTTGATTGCAGCAAGGTATATTTTTTCTGAAATGCTCCAGAGTTTCAGAGAAAATATAGTTTGAAGAGCCTTTTCCCTGTGCCACTCCAGGTGATTGATAGAGTTCTTCCATGTGCATACAGAGTGAGAGGTCTGTGGATCACTCTGATTTAGGTTCCCTATAAATATAATTGATAATTGTATGTATAACCATTGAACATATGTAATACATTAAATATACCAGTCTCAATATAGTAAGAGGATTTATTCCAAAGATTCAGTCAAATTCCACTTTAACCCCTTAGTGACAGAGCCAATTTGGTACTTAATGACCAAGCCAATTTTTACAATTCTGACCACTGTCACTTTATGAGGTTACAGCTCTGGAATGCTTCAACGTATCCCACTGACTCTGAGATTGTTCTTTCTTGGCATATTGTAATTGTACTTCATGTTAGTGGTAAAATTTCTTTGATATGACTTGCGTTTATTTATGAAAAAATGGAAATTTGACAACATGTTTGAAAATTTAGCTTTTTATTTTTGTGCCCTTAAATCAGAGAGTCATATCGCACAAAATAGTTAATAAATAACCCGCATGTCTACTTTACATAAGCACAATTTTGGAATTGACCAGCGAATTCTTTCTGACCAGAGAGTTCTTATTTTTCCAACAAAATTTACAAAACCATTTTTTTTAGTGACCACCTCATATTTGAAGTGAGTTTAGCATCATAACATCAAAGAGGAGGTGTGCCAGAACCAAGGACCAACCCAAAATAGGTGGAGTGTGGGGGAAGGAGGCGCGATCAGGCAAAGGAGAAGGAAGAACACCAAGTTAAGGAAGGTGGCCCATGGGTTGAGAAATGTTTAGTAAAGGAAGGTGGTCCATTGGGTGAGAAACGCTGAGTGAAGGAAGGCAACCAATCTGGTGAGAAATGTTGAGTGAAAAGGGTGTGTCGCGTCATTAGTATGGCATCCGGAAGGGCAGTGCCAATCGGACGAGAAATGTGCAGCGAGGGACTGGCCAGCACCATTTTGTTCACAGCTGAAGACTGCAGCAGACATCCCAGACAATACAACAGTAATGAGTCAGATGTACAGCAAAAGCCATGTTGTGGAGATGTAGATATCCTCTGATCAGGAGATGATTCACCTCACAACCACCTGAGCCGTGACAGAAGAAGAGAAAGAGATGTGACTGAAGGACCATAATGTGGCAGATGACTCCCAAGCCCAAGATGGGGTTTTAACAGTATGATGTATGTATACAGTATTGGAGAAAGATGCCTGCTGAAGACCACTTGCAAGCCCTTGAAGAGATCGCTAAGTAAGGTCAATCTGTCCCTGCTGGGCAGACCTCATCTGCAGTGGTACATGACATACTGCCCCTAGGGAAATGTGCGAAGAAGGGGAGTAGGATGAAAGGGAAGCCATGAATCTTGCACCAGAACCCCCAAAGCGGGCACTGCCTGAAAGGTTCAGCTGGAAGTGGGGGAAATGGGATCCCTCAACCCCTGTTAATGAGACATCCCGGGGAATCTTATAGCTGCGGGAAGAGGCCAATGTCATTGAGGGCCGATTAGTATGGGGAAACTAACACCACATCGACCAAAGGCCTAATTAGCATACAAAAAGCAGAGAATATAAATACTTTTTAAACTTGGATGTAAGTGAATACCATTATAAAGGGCTGGTTAGGCTGGGAATTTAGTGATACATATGTGAAAAATCGAAATTCTCATATTGAAAAGTGTAAAATGAGATAGGACTGCACATATACAAACATTTTGTACATATAATCATTCATGTTTATAAGTTTATCTTTGTACTTTGATCTTTCTCATTTATTTCTACCTCGCTGGGTTCTGGCCTGCCATGACAAGCAGCAGCATGTAGTCTGCAGAGACGTATCTTAAAGGAAACAGCTTGTCACCCAACTAGGAGACCCCTTATTCTGTAGTGTCCGAGAACGCAAAAACAACCCTTAGCCAGGGTATCCACCGGCATTACACAGTGTCATCAGCAAAGCACCACAAACCTTCACACTTCTTCATCCATGTGTCATGTTGGGCAACACACATGTAAAAAACATTTGCTAACCTTTTCTGTATCTCACAAAGACTTTGCAGTTGGTACCAAAAATCTCTATTTCTTTTTTTAAACATGGGTGTAATGAATAATATTATAAAGGGCTGGTTAGGCAGAGAATTTAGTGATACATATGCAAATGCTGCTGGGTTGAAGGGTATGGGGGCCTGACAGGTTCCCTTTAAATATGTGAGAATACTTCTATTTATGCTATATATCTTTTTGCCAATAGCTCAGCATGCCTGTAAAATCAGCAACACGGTGTCTTGCTGTGGGAAAAAATTTGGGGATTAATATATTGCATTCCTGTAGCTATCATAGTCTTAACTACACCGTAATCATTCAGATCTTATGCCCTTAAAATGGTGGAACCATTTATGTGTGGATAATGTGCGTCATTACTGTCCAATTACATCTTCAGTAAAATGCTGCCTATTTTTGTAAATATCATTTTAGCAATATAAATATTTTTTAGGGATTTTTTTTCCATCCATTAAATTACACTGTAATTTTTTGGAATTTCATTTGTGTTTCTTAACCCCTTATTACCTTGGCCAATTTTTGTACTTGCACTTGATTTTTTTCAACTTTTCTTCTAAGAGTAATAGCTTTTTTTTTAACTTTGGTACATATATAGACAAGTTATAATTTTGAATGACACCATACATTTTACCATATAATAGACTAACAAATAAGTGCAAAAAATTGTGAAGAAGAAAAAAAATGTTTCCGCTGTTTTGGGGTATCATTTTTATGGCTTTCATTGGGCAATAAAAATGACTTGGCAGCATCATTTTTCAGGTCAGTATAGTGTATCCTCTCTCCTTCTGTACTTGTGTGTGCCTTGTATTGCTCACATTTACTGTACTTGTCTATATTCGCCCCTTTTCACATGTAAAGCGCCATGGAATAAATAGCGCTATAAAAATGTATAATAATAATAATAATTACCATGTAATGGGTGTCTAATTGGCCGTACAAATGACTGGTGGTGGCAGATAATTCCTTTTGTTTTTGTGGAGTTGCAGTAACCCTACTGAGGTATATATATAATATATAAAAAAATATATATAACTGGCATAGTGGCGAAAATATCTGTGGCCTTGTCCATCACTTGCCAATCAATTGCAAAATTGTCCTGACAATTGAAGGCAGCGGAGTTGCATACCCTGACAGAACACATAGAAGAAAGCACATGAACTGTCCACTGAGACTTCTTTGTTTTTAATCCTGGTCAAGGATCTAACTCTCCAATTCAAATCTATGGATTCATGAGAAACTCAGACAGTGCTAGGATGCTAGAAGCTTATTTTACATGATGGGGGAGTTACCAGTATGATGTGTTATGGTACTCAGTGTGATGTGTTATGGCCGCTCTGCTCTCCTACTGCAGAGCTGTGTGTGATTATAACTGACACATCTTCAGGTTCCTCTCGGCTTCAGCTTCTATCTGCCAGGCAGAGTTGCAATATTGATGCAATAAAGCAAAGCTCAAGAGCTGCAAAAAATGTGTTTGCAAGAAGATAAATTTAATTTCCCCTGTTTTGCGTTAATTTCTTGTCTCACACTGGTAACTACTCCTTTTATAATAAGCTCTGGAGGCAGAGTTTTCTTCCAGGCAGCGTCCTCCCCAGAGTTTGGAAGAGGTACCGTAATTTATATATAAGAAAAATGTGGATTTCTCTGGAATTTGACATCACATCACAGATATCAAGGTGTCATTTTATTCGGTTTCCGATGTCTTACATGCCCATCTAGACGGCTTAGGGGGATTGATCCAACTGAAAGATTCCCTTTAACTACTTCAACAACAATAGACTAACCATCCTAATCCATTGCTTTATTTCTTCAAATTTATGGCAGTGCCTTAAATCATTGGGCACTTGGCAGTGTAATAAATAGAATGGGTTTTAGCCACACAGTACAGTTGTGCGGTGTGAAGGGCACATGATTGCAAGATTGCTTGTGTTTCAAGAATACTTGTGGACGTGTTCTTTGTGCACTGTGAAACTGTAACTTAATGGGGTTATTGGGGTTTATTTTTCTGATGGGGCTAAGCACTTATCTCCAGGTAGTTGTTAATTGCCTGCCCATTTGGCCCTGCAACAATGTCTCCCAGCTGAGAGCAGCCATTCCTGCCGGCGATGCTTTTGCTTCCTGTGGCATTACATTAACAAAGCAGTTCCTTCTCTTCCGCTCTGCTCTGTCGATGGGACATGACTGCCAATATCATGTTGATTGACAGCCAGATACCCGCTGCCTAACTGCGGGTAGCCAGTGGTCAATTGACTTGACGTTGGTAGTGACATCCTATCGACAAAGCCATCAACAATGAAAGCACTTATTGCTGATGTAATTTGCAAACCCTATATCAGCAGGTAAATAGTGGTCTTTGCACATGACAGGTTCCCTTTAATATAATAAATGCATTTTGCAATGCATTGGGCACATTGATAGCATCTAGATTTCATGGAGGATAAGTAGCAGAAAAATATGATAGTATTTTACTAAAATAAAGAACATAGATCAGTAAAACTACATTCT
The DNA here is from genome assembly GCA_009801035.1 of Oophaga pumilio. Lineage (NCBI taxonomy): Eukaryota > Metazoa > Chordata > Amphibia > Anura > Dendrobatidae > Oophaga > Oophaga pumilio. Next base: position 80,979 of record VIAB01003839.1, read on the forward strand.
GAGCTTGCATAATGCCTCCAGGGAAAGATTTACAATAATTCACTACTTTTTTCTTTAGCTCTTAGGTTCTCTCCCCCCACACTTTTCAAAACAGCAAATGAAAAAGATAAACTGATGTCTAAAAAACTTGAATTGAATTGTTCATATTACTAGAGTCTACAGTTCTGTAACTGGTACCTGGATTTTTCTTTCCTGCATCTTGTCCAATAATACAGGACTCAGAGTGACTTACGGCAAACAAAAGTGTTTTTTTTAATATTTAAAGGGACTATTGAATAAAAAAAAAGTATTAAATGTGCTTACATTAGTTAAGCAACTGAGGCCTAATTCAGATCTCCATATTCTAGCCATGTTTTTCACAAATAGACCATGAACCCAATATAGACTATGGCGCTGTTAACACTATTTTTTTCTCAGGTTGTGTGTTCCAGAAAAAAAAGACATATCCATTTTTCATCCAAGTTTTGGATCAAACTCATTAATGCAAGTCTGTGGAGCCATGAAAAAATGGAAAATGGAAATCACACAGGTGTCATTCATTTATGCTAGTGTCCCATCCCCTGATGAAGCCGCACAAGCAGTGAAACATGTTGCGGAGACACGAGCTTTAAATAGCAATTGTCCTATTCTGCTACATAAATGGTGGCACCTCAGGCTGTCATCAGTGGAATTCATATAAGTAGTAACTTAAAAGTCAAAGACATAGGCAGATTAGGGATAACATTTTAATTCCCACTGTCCTTTTTAAATGTAAATATTAATAAAAGCTAAGTTTTATGGCCTATTAGAAAGCGATTTCTATATGGGCGTTCTCCACATTTTGTTTATAATTAATAATTTATTCCTCCATGGCCATTTTTGTTCTTTCTAGTTGATAGTCTATACCTAGAAAATCCCCTTCTAGTCCTATATTTCCATTTCCTGAATGTGTGGTAAAAGCATTCCTCATACTAAAGATGGAAATGAACCACGTAATTTTTCTTGTTCATGATAGACCCAAAGTATGGGACAACTGCTGTGAGGGATATCATGATTGTATGTCAATTGAGCGGTCATGAAAGACCATCCCTCTCAACCTCTATTACGAGGTGTTAAGGGTGATCCTCTAAATCTCAGGTCTTGGGAGGCATACAGTGAAGGAAATAATTATTTAATCCCTTGCTGATTTTGTAAGTTCGCCCACTGACAAAGACATGAACAGTCTATAATTTTAAGGGTAGTTTAATTTTAACATTGAGAAATAAAATACAAAAAATAAAATCCAGAAAATCACATTGTATAAATTATATAAATTTATTTGCATTTTGCAGTGAAAAATATGTATTTGATTCCCTACCAACCATTAATAGTTCTGGCTCCTACAGGCCAGTTAGATGCTCCTAATCAACTCGTTACCTGAAATAAAGACATCTGTCTGACATAGTCACTTTTATATCAGACTCCTGTCCACAGACTCAATCAATCAGTCAGACTCTAACCTCTACAACATGGGCAAGACCAAAGAGCTTTATAGGGAAGTCAGGGACAAGATCATAGACCTGTACAAAGCTGGAATGGGCTACAAGACCATAAGTAAGACACTGGGTGAGAAGGAGACAACAAAACATACAGCCAAGGCAACAAAGGAGTGGTTTAAAAAGAATCACATTAAGGTCATGAAATGGCCTAGCCAGTCTCCAGACCTTAATCCCATAGAAAACTTATGGAGGGAGTTGAAGCTCCGAGCTGCCAAGCGACAGCCTCAAAAACTTAATTATTTAGAGATGATCTGCAAAGAGGAGTGGACCAAAATTCCTTCTGACCTGTGAACAAACCTCATCATCAACTACAAAAAACGTCTGACTGCTGTGCTTGCCAACAAGGGTTTTGCCACCAAGTATTAAGTCTTGTTTGTCAGAGGGATCAAATACTTATTTCTCACTGCAAAATGCAAATAAATTTATATAATTTATACAATGTGATTTTATGGATTTTATTTTTGATATTCTATCTCTCAATGATAACATTAACCTACCCTTAAAATTATAGAGTGTTCATGTCTTTGTCAGTGGGCAAACTTACAAAATCAGCAAAGGATCAAATAATTATTTCCTTCAGTGTACATACCCTGGGCGTTGATGCTGCAGCATGAAGACAAGCATACAGTCGCAGGCAGACAAAATACCGGAAAACGTGTATGCAGCAAGGACTTGAAACACTGGAGGCCTGAGGAAGACAAGATGCAGGAAAGTCCAGACCATGCAGGCATAGTCAGGCCAGGAGCAGGGAAAAGAATCTTAATATCTAGACACAGGTGTGCGTCTTTGTGGCGTTATAGGTCTAGTCAGATGATGACATGGAAGTATGCCGGACCACTTGTAAAACCTGGTGTGGAGCACAGCAGAGGGCAGCAGCCAAAGGGGATGATGATAAAGCCTTGCCAAGACGAGGCAGATGGGTAACAAGAGAACTGTGAGGAATGTCAGGATTCAGAGCATTCTATGTTTATTACATGAACCAATAGTTATTTCTTTTAAGATTTGTTCTTTCTTTGTGTTTTACATTGATTTCAGAAATACTACATAGGTTAAATACTTTGTGTCCACCACATAGATGCTATTAATGCAATTTTTAGTTTATTTCTGGGAAAAAGTTTTTATTGTTATTATTGTTGAACTTTGCCAATATACCATGTTGTAAATGTAATCTTAATTGTTATTGATTTAGACAATATTATATTTCTTATGTTTTTTTAACCCATTTATCTTTCAATCCTTGAATTTGTGAATCAGAGATGGAGGAGTGTAGTGACCACTTTAGACACTAGGTTCACGAGAAGCACAATAATGGCTTATTGGAAAAAAACAAAACGAAAGAGGCCTTACATTTATTATCATATTCTGTTCCTTAACTCCTTAGTGACAGAGCCAATTTGGTACTCGATGACCAAGCCAATTTTTACAATTCTGACCACTGTCACTTTATGAGGTTTTAGCTCTAGAACTCTTCAACGTATCCCACAGATTCTGACATTGTTTTTTCGTGACATATTGTGCTTCATGTTAGTGATAACATTTCTTCGATATACCGTATTTTTCGGACTATAAGACGCATCAAACCATAAGACACACCCCAAATTTTCAGAAGGAAATTAGGGAAAAAAAATGTAATGTGTCAAATGAGGGTCCGTCTTACAGTCCGAATTCAGCTTACCGGGGGGGATTGGCAGCGCTGGTGGAGCGTGGTCACATGGGTTGTTCGGTGGTCCGGCGATATGACTCCCATTACAGGCTGGTGCGGTGGCCTCCGGGAAATCCCATCCCAGACTGGAGTGGCGGTGGTGCTCTGTGGTGTGGGGGGCTCCGTCGGCATTTTGTGAAAGCCCTGAGGCCCCCGCACATCCACTGCTGTGATGTGGTAGCCTTCGGGAAAATGGCTGCTGGGGGCGGCACATGCTCAGATTGAGATCTCGGCAACGAGATCTTGTCTCCCAAGATCTCCATCTGAGCATGCGCCGGCCCCAGCGGCCATTTTCCCGGAGGCCATGGCATCGCAGCAATGGATGTGTTGGTGAGCCTCCGGGTTTTCACAAAATGCCGGCAGAGCCCCCCGCACCACAGAGCACCACCGTCGAACCTGTCTCACCAGCCGCACCAGCCTGGGAAGGGAGGCTGCATTGCCCTGCAGCGTCGGACCGGGACTGCCGCAGAATCGCCCGACTCCTGCTCCGCCACAGTATTTGTAAGTATATCCTGACTATAAGACACACCCCCATTTTCCCCCAAAATTTTGGGGAAAAAGGTATGTCTTATAATCCGAAAAATACAGTAACTTGTGTTTATTTATTTAAGGGTTAAAAGTTGGCCAGCGATTTCTCATTTTTCCAACAAAATTTACAAAACCATTTTTTTTAAGGGCCACCTCACATTTGAAGTGAGGGAGGTCAATATAACAGAAAATACCCAAAAGTGACACCATTCTAAAAACATCACCCCTCATGGTGCGCAAAACCACATTCAAGTAGTTTACTAACCCTTCAGGTGCTTCACGAGAACTAAAGCAATGTGGAAGGAAAAAATTAACATTTTACTTTTTTCACAAAAAAATTACTTTGAAACCAATTTTTTTTATTTTTACCAGGGTATCAGGAGAAAATAAACCATAAAATCTGTTGAAAAATTTCTCCTGAGTACGCCGATACCACATATGTGGGGGAAAGCCACTGTTTGGGTGCATAGCAGGGCTCAGAAGGGAGGGAGCACCGTTTGACTTTTTGAACACAAAATTAGCTGGAATCACGGGAGGCTAAATGTCACATTTGGTGACCCCCTGATGTACTTAAACAGTGGAACCTCCCTAATTTTAACTCCAACCTTAACCCCAACACACCCGTAACCCTGATCCTAACCCTAACTATAACCCTAATCCCAATCCCAACCCTAACCATAACCCTAACCGCAAACCTAACCCTAACACATCCATAACCCTAATCCCAACCAGAACCCTAGCCCAACCCTAACTTACCCCAACCCTAACCTTAGCCTCAACCCGAACTCTAGCCTCAACCCTAATCCTAGTCCAACCCTAACCCTAGCCCAACACTAACTTTAGCCCAAACCTAACCCTAACTTTAGCACAATCCTAACCCTAACTTTATCCCAACCCTATCCCTAACTTTAGCACAACTCTAACCCTAATGGAAAAATGGAAATACATACATTTTTTTATTTTATTATTTTTACCTAAGGGGGTGATAAAGAGGGGTTTGATTTACTATTTTTTATTTTCATTTCTTTTTTTCTATCACAGTGCTCAAAATTAACCAATAGGAAAAAATTTCTATTGTTGCTGAGTGCCGGCTGGTAGGTCTCGGCGGGCGCACTGCGCATGCGCCATTTTCTTCCCGGAAAACGCCGGCAGCCCGGGGTACTTCACGAGGGGTTGCAGGAACTATAGAGGTACCAGGAGAGGATCGGAGGACCCTATTTATCTTTCCTCTGACGTGTGAGCATATCAGAGGAGAGAGAAACAAAATGGGAAATCAGATTTTTTTTCTCTTAGCTGTCACCGTTATTCCGTTAATTATCGCAACACTGAGGTCGAAAAACTGACCCGAATCATATTCTTTGGGGTCTTGGCTATCCCTGGTAGCCGAGACCTCAGAGAATTTCCGACCCTGGGGGGGGCGCTATACACTTATTTCTCAGCACCATTAAAAAGCGGCGCTGAGGCATAAGTACCCTTAACTGCTGCCGTTAACAGGCATATCGGCGGTAGTTAAGGGGTTAAGCCTGTTATGGAACTATATCTGTGTTTTATTTGATCAAACTTGTGACTCCAACTTTTTTATGTTTTGTCATATTTTTCCATGCCGATAGGTAACAAAATGTGGACTTTTGACATATTTAAAAAGATTGACTCAACTATTGAAATGTGTGCAATTGAAAAATGCAATGAAGAAAAACTTTGCAATTATCTAAATAATGGTGAGATTTATTATTGTAAACTTTAATGTTCATTGCCATGGACACTTCTGAAGTTTATCAGCATTAACTGTAGCACGAAGCATGAAGTGTGACGGCGCTAACAAGCTCTTTACTATACAGCTCAACTCTGAAGCTGGCTGGATTGGAAGGTTTGAGAAGTTTTGGTGTATCTTGCTCCTTTTATTTTGCAGGAGAAAACGTGCAGAATTTGAGCAAATGCCCATATCAGACCAATGCCACAGTCATGCCACTGGTCCGAAAAGATCACTCATAGAGATGAGTGACTTTGGTCGAGTCGGGTTTCGGACCACCCGACTTTACCAAAAGGCAAGTCGGACGAAATTGGTCCCACTAGCGGCAAAAAAGTCGGAGGACAGTCCACCACTCACTGCCGACTTTTATTCCCCATTGACTTGCATTGGGGTCGGGTTCCGGTCGGAACTCTGACTTTTTTGCCACTAGTCGGACCAATTTTGTCCGACTCGCCTTTTGGTAAAGTCGGGTGGTCCGAAACCCGACTCGACCAAATTCGCTCATCTCTAGTCACTCATAAGGGGCATAATGCCCACATCAGGAATTGACATTCTTCGCATATCATTTAATAAAATAATCTTAATATTAACATTTCTTAAGAGCATTGAAGGTATTCTTGATAAAGATGGAGATGTTGAGGAAGAAGGACCCAACCCATCATCGTATGACACTAAAGCCACCATACAGAGCCTAGTTTTACTGGTGATGTTCAGGATAAAGATAAGCAACAGTCACAGCACCACCTTCTTCTACTTTGAGGTGCTGAATATTATTTGGACATGGGAGAGTTTACAGTAGGAAGAGGAAGATTCTTGACCTGTTTGCCACACATGAAACTGATCTGGACATCCATCCAAAGAATGAGTTTAAAAAATGTGTTAAAGAGAACCATGAAAATGTCATCCAATCTGTAGGCACCATGTTATAGAGCAGGGGGGCAGAGTAGGTTGACATATACTTTTGCAAGAAAATATTCAATATTTCTTGTGTTTTAATCATTTCTGTTCTTTCTTAGATTTTCGGTCCAGTGGGCATTGCTATCAGTGACTGACGGCTATCTCTCTATGCTCACTTACACAAAGAAAGCTGTCAGTCACTAGTAGGACGACATACTGAATCTTACTAAGGATGAGAAAAATTTTGTAAAAATGCTAAATTTATTATAATGTGTGTTTGTTTTGTTTGTCATTGGGGACACATTTTTAAATTTTGTCTGCACTAGCAGGAGGATAGGTGGGCATGTGCAGCACATATGCGATGCACATAATTCAATACTGTTGCTGCCTATGCAGAGCACAGCAGTTAAGATGACAATGCTCACCTCATTATACTTAGAGTTTTGTTGTCTGAAAGGTCAGCAGACCGGCATTCACTTGACATTAGTGATACTTAGTGTTGAGCGATACGATACTGCAAATATCGGATATCGGTCGATATTGGCTGTATCGGGCTTTCGATTCCGAATACC
>VIAB01003839.1:108172-134107 GCA_009801035.1 Oophaga pumilio
ATACTTTTGGGTATCGGAAAGTATCGCTCAACTCTACCCACTAGATAACCCAGACCATGAGCTTTTTGTGGATGGATCGTGGTATGGTGTGGATGTCCGGTTCTACATTGGGTATTTTGTTGTTTCCCTCCATGAAGCCATAAAAGCAGAACCGCTTCCCCCCATGCATGTCCACCCAGGAAGCTGAACTCTGTGCCCTAGACATGCTAAAGACCAAACTGCCACCATTTATACAAACAGCCATAATGCTTTTGGCATAGCTCATGACTATGGACCTATATGAACAGCTCGATCTTTCCTCACAGTGTCGGGCAAGCCTATCAAGAATAATAAATCTGTCCAATGCCTGATGGATGCCCTACTTTTACCTGAGAACATTACCAGAGTGAAAGTCAAAGTCCATGCAAATGATGACTCAACCACAGCTAAAAGCAACCGCCTGGCTGACCAGGCTGCAAAATTTGCAGCTTACCTACCAAAAGGCAACCTTGCCTGGGTGGCAGCTGCACAGGTGACCTCTGCCATGGACCCTCCTGTAAGCTATGACCTTTTCTAGAAGTTGCAACAGGCTTCCATTGAAGACTTTGCCAGGTGGCAAGAGAAGGGAGCTGTGCAGTCACTAAAATAACTGTGGCACATGGAGGACAAAGTTTGTCAAGCCACTCATAGCAATACCCAGCAATTTAAGACTGCCAAGACAGACCTACTCCACCGCCCCTGGGTTCAGTGACACTGTAGCCAAATACATTAAAGCCTGTCTGAATTGTGTGCTTAACAACATGGGACGCACCATCAAAACACTTATAACACACACACAAAGACCCCTGTACCCATTCCAGCATCTTCCAATAGACTACATTCAACTTCCCAAGGTGCAAACCTATGAGTATGTACTTGTGCGTGTTGACCTCTTCTCAGGATGGCCGTGTGTAAAGTCACCACCAAGGCTACAGCAAAGAAACTAATCTTAGAAATTGTCTGTGGATACAGGGTGCCTGAGACTATAGAGAGTGATAGAGGCACCCACTTTACCAGAGAAGTGATGCAGGAAATTATGACTGCCCTGGGAGTGGAACAGGCCTTTTATATTACATACTATCCACAAAGTATTTTTCACTATTCTCAATCAGATATACTCCCAACAAAAAAGCAGGCCTCAGCCCGCATGAGGTGTTATTTGGGTCAGGCCCTTGGCTAGGGTTGTATTTTTAACAGCAGCTCAAGATGCAACATTATAGGCTGTCTTCTTATGTTATTGCTCTCACAAAACACTTATCTGACATATTCTCTTCTCTTTCAGATCCAGATTCTGTGGAAGGGAGCTACCCACTGCAGCCTGGAGACTAGGTGTGGTGAAAAGACATGTTAGAAGAGCCATTGAGCCTCAATTTGATGGGCCCTTTCAAGTTGTAAAGCTCGAGGGAAATCCACACTGGATCCACGCCTCACACTGCAAGAAGACAGCTGAGCCCAAGAAAGCCACCAAGTGATGTGAATGCACATCATGTGACTTATCCTTTTTTGCCTTGATAAATGGGGGCTCATCTAGGGCAATGTCCCAAGAGAGAAAGTTACCACTTTCTGGTTTAATACCTCAGTAGTCAGTTATAAATTTGTCCTGTGTAACATAGTCTCCTTCTTTAGGGTGGAGTGGCTGCGTGGTGAAACCTATAAATGCACCCAAAAGTTTATATGTGCCACCACCATCAACACTGGCTATGGGTCTGATTGTGTGTCCTGGAGTATGAAGGGGTGGAGCACTGGGGAAGACTGGGCTTACAAACCTTCCATAGAGCGAGAGAAGACAGAGAGTAAAGGGTAGGAGCCTACTTACTAGAATTACTCTGTTACAACCAAAATATGTGTCCAAACGCTGTACAGTAGGGTCCTGTCTTCCTTGTAAGTCTGGCAACTGTCCTGGGTGACACTGTCTGATTAGGACACTTTTATCAGCGACAGAGCTATTCTACATAAAACTGAGACACCACAACCCAATGCTTTCAAAGACATTCCTAGTGACCCTAACCTATGAGGAGAAACTATCTGTGGAAACGGGATACTCTGAGAACAATTATTGGTTAGATTGGGTAATGTACCCTGCACTTGCTATGAATAAGAGTAATTGTATAGTCTGCAACCTATTTAGACCTCATCTAGGCATGCTGCCCTTCCCTATAGTGAACCAGACAAGGCCCATTGCTTTCTCCTGCTTAATTCACCTATTTTCTGCTACATGCCCTCCTGAATCAGACAGTAGCTAGGACTGACTTGTGGTGGATGTGTGAAAATGGTGGCTTTTATCCAGTACTGCCAGTGGGATGGAAGGGTACATGTGTTATTGTTAAATTCTTGATACCATTCCCGATTGTGATTCCAAATACAAACAAGCTCCATGAATATGCAACGGAAAATCAGAGACACAAGCTTGACAGCAGCTTTCCTACTTCTTTCGATCCTCACATGTTCATTGACGCTATTGGAGTCCCAAGAGAGTCCCAGATGAGTTAAAAGCCAGAGGTCAAGAAGCAGAAGGGTTTGAATCACTATTCCCCATTGGTACAGTGAATAAAAATGTGGACTGGATAAATATCTATATAACCAACAGACATTTGTTAATTTTAGTAGGGATAAATTTGGTGCCATTTCTGTTTGTCTTCAGATAACCACACCAGTTTGAAAACTTAACTTCTCTGCTTACAGTAATAGTCAAATACAGAGAATAACGTGACAGTTTCTTTTTTCTTCCTTCACATACACATGGCACTTTCCCAGTGATTGTGGACGCAGACACAGTCCTTGAAATGAAGATTAACTCGTTTTTTTCTCTGGAACCTTATGTAAAGGAGCTCCTGCTACAACCCTACTGTTCCCGTTACCTGACTCTCTTGGATCACCTTGCAGATAAGGCTGTCCCAGTCCCAGCACGCTTATGGAGTCCACAAATTGGCCTCTTTAGGTAAGTCTGTTCTGTTTCCCGCGTTGTTTCTATTCTTTTACATGCACCACACACACCCTTCTCTTGTTCTTGTTTAGAACATCTCCTGCTCCGCTTCTGTCTTCTCTGAGCCTCTCTCCCTAACTGCCTGAACTAATATGGACCCTAAAATATCTCATTATTATGCACTCTCCATAGGCAGACTCTATACAGTATAATGCACTCCCCATAGAAAGACACTATATAGTATAATGCACTCACCATAGGCCTGTATAGTATAATGCACTCCCATAGGTAGGCTCTATATTGTATAATGCACTCACCATAGGCCTCTATATAGCATAATATACTCCCCATAGGCCTCTATATAGTATAATGCATTCCCCATAGGCAAACTCTATATAGTGTAATGCACTCCCCATAGGTCTCTATAGTATGATGCACCCCCATACGCAGACTCTATATTGTATAATTCAGTCTGCATAGGCATATATAATGTATATTGCACTCTCCATAGGCAGACTCTATATAGTATAATACACTCCCCATAGGCAGACTCTACATAGTATAAGGCACCACCTTCGGCAGGCTCTATATTTTTAATGCACCCCCATAGGCCTCTATAGTGTAATGAGCCCCCATAGGCAGACTCTATTTTGTATAATGCACCCTCATAGGCCTCTATAGTATAATGCACTTCCATAGGCTGACTCTATATTGTATAATGCATTCCCCATAGGCAGACTCTATATAGAATAATGCACCCCCATATGTAGACTGTATATTGCATAATGCACCCCCATAGACAGACTCTATATTGTATAATGCACCATTATAGACCTCTACAGTATAATGCACTCCCCATAGGCCGACTCTATATTGTATAATGCACTCCCCATAAAAAAAATATAATAATGAATACAATACTCACCTTTCCTCCTTGTTCCCCCGCTCCTCCAAGAGCCAGCACATCTCAGGACAGCTGGCGGCATGTAAATATATGGTGTATATTTCATATACTCTTCTCAACATTGACATTCCAACACCAAGAAGGAAAAGTAATTGAATTGTGGAAAACATGGGGTCGAAAAACATGTTAATGAAATGCAAATTTGAAAAAAATGAAAGCAAATTTTTTAAAACATCTTGATTTTTTCAGTATTTAGTATGAGCACCATGCAAAGAAATGCATGTAGTTACATACCTTGGTTACTATAAGTGACGTTATTAATGGTTGCCTGAGGAAGGTTCTACCATACTGAATGCACATGGAGAAACTTAATCAAAATCTGCTACTTGCTACTGGCAGCTCCCTTTTGCAATTGCCAACCAATGACATCCCACATGTGCTCGATAGGAGACAAATCCATAAATGCTCTAGACCACGGTAGTGCTTTTAGGCCACATAGGCTGTTCACAGTAGCATGAGCAAAGTGTGGCCTGTTGTTAACATGTTGAAACACAGTGTGAGAAGCTGGTCACAGACTAAAGGCTATTGGACCAATGGACATACAGGGGAGTCCACGGCTCTAAGGGATACAGACTTTTTCCAGTACCGATACGTTGATCTTATTGTTGTGTTTTATTAGAGACTTGCTTGCTCATCAGTTTAAGGTGCACAAATCTCTCCTGGAAAGTGTTGAGCCTCACAAACCAATGTTTCCATCGAGTGACAGTAAGTGCAGGAAGATGTGCAGGCTGGATCTCATGTATACATAAGGCCTACATTAGCATTTCTGTCCTGCATCTGGTGGGGGCATGTGTGTCTTTGTTCCTCTCTGCAGGGGGCATCCCTAATACACAACACTACAGACAGGCTGATGACTGGGCTTCTGGAACATTCTTCAGCAAATGTTTAAAGGTACTGTCACACTAAGCGAGATCGCTAGCGAGATCGCTTAAGCGTCAGCGATTTTATGACGCAGCAGCGACCTCGTTAGCGACGTCGCTGTGTGTGACATGCAGCGGCGATGTGGCCCCCGCTGCGCTGTCGCTGATCGTTCATGAACGTTCTGAGCCGTTTTTAGGTCGTTGGTGTCCCGCTGGTGAGCCTGAATCGCTGAGTGTGACACCCTTTATGATCGACTTTACCAGCGGCGCAGGCGGGACTAGGTTTTCCCAACGACGCAGAGGTCGTTATACAGATCGCTGATGAGATCTTTGTGTTTGGAAGCTAACAGCGACCACATAGCGATCGCACCAACGATCTCGCCAGGTTGTGTCGTTGTCGTGATCGCTGGTTCGATCGCTAAGTGTGACAGTGCCTTAAGGGGGAGGGTGTGAACACTTCTGCCTGTACAGGAGGCTGATCCTAGGAGAAGGAGAACGATAAGCCACAGGTTTAGTGAGTGAGTTGGTGCAGTGACGTCGAGGGGCGAGGATCTGTTACTGAGGTCCTGGTGCCCATGTATGGATGGCCTATGGACATTAGAGATTGGTTGCCAACTGGAGCTGAATACACGTGCTACGGTTGTGGGATTTGTCGTCTGGATTTTAAGAACTATCCTAAGGATTGTTATTGCCAGCTGGAGCTGGAAAAATGAGGTAAGGTCGTGGGATCTGTCATCTGGAGGAGTATGGAATTGAATACAAACTATATTGGTAGGAGATACAAAAGCTGTGGGCCAGCCAAAAGTTGGGAGACAGTGGGTATCACATGGAACGGGGGCAGTGGAACTTCTGGCCCTGTGTTGGGTCCTTTTGGACTGGGGGCATTGCATTGTGGCCATTTACCTAGAAATTCTGAGAGACAATGGATGTAAGGAATATAAAAATAATTGCATCGTTAACCTGCCTAAGTGATTATTTCAACCCACAACCGCAGATCCTCACACACTGATCCTGTGACACTCTGCAGAAATGGCCATATTAGTGGTTCCACAGCTAATCAGTGTAACACATAGCTGTTTCTGTACCTGGAATGAAGAGCAGAGGAGTTCACCTTCCGTACTTTATGCTACCCCACCTCATAATCCCAGTAGTAGGACTGGTGTAATGTTCCCTTTTGAGGGCCTCATCAAGGAATACTCCAGACCATTCTTTGGCTATAACTGCATCCAGGACAAAAGCGGGATTCATCCCTGAAGAGGGTTTACCCTCATTCTAACCTCCATTTCCGTGTTGCACTGCACCATGATATCCTTTGAGAGCTGAAAAAATGGAAACAAATTTTAAAAACAATCAGTATTGAGTTTGAGCTCAACACGAAGAAATGCATGGACTTACGTGCTTTGGTATGCTATAAGTGACTTTATTAATGGTTGAGTGTGAGGTCAATGGAACACCTGAAGCTTGACTTCTGGTTCATAGCCCAATGTCCTGCAGACACCTTCTGATGTCTTCTGTAGACGGTGTTTGATGATGTTTGGGATTGGTATGTGACATCCAATTTCACTTACAATGAAGAAAAGATTGCTACACACCATTATCCTAATCTGCAATCTGTCTGTTTTCTTCTGCACCTCTTGCTGTCATTCCAATACATTGTTGTTCCCCACCACTGAGACAAGCAACGCTGAATAGTGCTGACATCTCAGCCCACACATGTAGAGATCTGCCGGAATGATAAAACAAGGTCTTGCAAATCATGTTTTCTGTTCCTTTCAGTTACTAACAAATGGCAATAACTGGAAAATCAAAGAATAGGAGGCAACACACAATCTTACCAGAAGACTGGATCCAATTTTGTGGGTTTTAAATGTCTAAAAAAATGTGCCTTCAATTTGACTTATATACCCCTCCCACATGCCACAGATTGGAGCAAGGGATTGAAAATTTGATCATTTGCAGATTTTAGAGATACCTGCTATTTTGATTTGTATAACCTCATGGCTTGTACTTTTTGGTCTTACAATTTCATTGTTGAGGAATTTCAATGTTGAGGGTTGTGTATAGTGGTGTTTGAAAGTTTGAGAATCCTTTGTGACCCCATCAAAATTGTCCACATGTCTGTAAAAAATTGACCTAAAACTGCCTCATATTTATATTTATATATATATATATATATATACACACGTATCCACGGCACATCAGACTTTTGTATAGTACTATATATATATATCTATATCTGCAGTGCATATACTGTATATTTTCTACATGTTCAAGACAAAACTAACTATTCTACCATTCAGGTTCTTTTTGAATTGTGCTCTATATGTTTTCTTTGTCTACTTCAAATCTTCATTTTTTAAAATTTTCTCTATCACTTGAATCTAGTAGATTTTTTACATTTTCTACAAGTTGAAAAGATGCATTTTCCGAGCAAGGCACCGTTAGGAATAGAACAAATATGTCAGCTGTGAAGTCATTCAATGTTCTGCCAGAGGCATCAACCTCTGTAGAAAGCTTAATTCACTGTTGCATTAAACTATCATTAAACCACCTGGTACCCAGAATTTGTCCTTAGATCACCCATCTGGATATCATGAGAACACATACAAAACTCTTCTTCAGATTTCATATGAAGAGCAGGACCGTTTTCTAATGTGAATCCTTGTAACATGTCCCGATAGCTAAATGTCAAGCCAAAAGGATACTTTAATTTTTTTTATTTTACTTTGCTAGACATTATATTGCTGTTTTTAAGTAGGATCTACATTTTATAAAAAATACATGTAGTTAGTAGTTTTCTACAAAAAAATCTAACTGCACCGCTGAAATTTCAGAATGGAAACATAGGTAAAGTGCCATGCATTTGCAGATTCAGGCCCCGATTCATCAATGCCTGGATAACCCATTCATGATGGACATGAAATTACTTGTATTAAAAGCTAACTTTAAGTCTCAGAGAGACAGAAAGGTCTGGCAATATAAACTCATGACAACCTTTGACACACTCAGTGCAGGAATGAATGTGTTGCATGGATTTAAGTCTTTTTACATCAATTAAGGAATTTGCTGTTCAGTACTTCTGGGGGCATCACAACACAATACCAGACCCCAATCAGAGGGCAATAAAACTTTCTCGCTCCTTATCTATGAACTGTTCCAATATTTATGTTCATCTCTCTCCCATAATGACAGTTCTGCTTCACGTCACTTGTCTTATCTATTGCATTTTTTCTGTGCTGTGTTGTGTATAAATATGTGATTCTTCAGATTTTGTATTAGTCTTTGCCTGATGAAGAGACCTGAGTAGTCTCGAAAGCTTGCAATTTGTTACCATCTTTTCAGTTAGCCATTAAAAGGTATCAACCACTGAGGACTCTCAATTTTAAATATTTTTCTATCTACTGGCTAACACGGTACAAAGATATATATCTTTCCTGGATAACCCATTCTCATTCCTCATGTCTGGCTCCATTAATCCCTTCACCAGAGGTATTTTTGGTTTTGCATTTTCATTTTTTGCTCCCCTTCTTCCCAGAGCCATAACTTTTTTATTTTTTCATCAAAATGGCCATGTGAGGGCTTATTTTTTGCGGGACGAGTTTTACTTTTGAAAAACTCCATTGGTTTTAACATATTGTGCACTGGAAAATGGGAAAAAAAATCCCAGTGCTGTGAAATTGCAAAAAAGTGCAATCCCATAGTTGTTTTTTGGATTTTTTTTTTTGCCATGTTCACTAAATGCTAAAAATGACCTGCCATTATGATTCTCCAGGTCATTATGAGTTCATGGACAGCAAATATATCTACCGTAGGTTCTTTTTTATTTAAGTGGTGAAAAAAAAATCCAAAGTTTGTTAAAAAAAAATGGCTCCATTATCTGATACCCGTAGCGTTTCCATTTTTTGTGATCTCGGATTGGGTGATGGCTTATTTTTTGCATGCTGAGCTGATGTTTTTAATTATACCATTTTGGTCCAGACACAATCTTTCGATCACCCATTATTGCATTTTAATGCAATGTTGCGGCGACCAAAAAAATAATTCAGGCATTTTCACTTTTTTTCTTGTTGTTTGGGTTAATTCTTTTTTTTTTATTGATAGATCGGGCGATTATGAATGCGGCGATACCAAATTTGTGTATATTTGTTTTTTTAATTATTTTATTTTGAATGGGGCAAAAGTGGGTGATTTGAACTTTTTATATTTTTTTATTTTTTAATATTTTTAAAAGCATATTTTTTTTGCTTTTGGCATGCTTCAATAGTCTCCTTGGGAGACTAGAAGCTGCCATAATCAGATTGGCTCTACTACATACAGGCGATGATCAGATGGCCTGTATGTAGCTGGATTGCTCACTTGCTAAGAGCTCCGACTACCGGGCGGCGCTCTTAGCAATCCAGCAGTAACAACCATAGAGGTCTGCTGGAGACCTCTGGTTGTCGTGCCAACCCATCGGTGACCCGCAATCACGTGACGGAGCGCTAGCCTGAATCACGCTTTAAAAGCCGCTGTCAGAGATTGACATTGGCATTTAACTAGTTAACAGCCACGGGTGGATCGCGATTCGACCCATGGCTGTTAGAGGCACATGTCAGCTATTCAAAACAGCTGACATGTGCCGGGAAAGATGTGGGCTCAGCACCTGAGCCCACATCAAAGGGAGGGAGATCGACATTGGCGTACTATTACGCCCAATGTCGGAAAGGGGTTAAAATAAAAACACCTATACTCACCTGATGCCATATCAGCACCCTAGTTCCAGAGGTTTGTGAACAGTTAAGCAAGTTGAAGATGAAATGATCTCTAAAAGTTAAAGATATCACATTTCCTTTGCATTTTTTCGAAACAAAAAATATAGATTTTCATCATTTACATTTTAAAAATTCTAAAAAGGAAAATGAGTCAATGCAAAAGTTTGGGCACCCTTCATGGTTAGTAGCTAGTAGCACCCCCCTTTGAAAGTATCAAAGCTTGTAAATGTTATTTGTAGCCAGTCAAGAGTCTTCCAATTCTGGTTTGAGGGATTTTCAGCCATTCTTCCTTGGGAAATTCTTCAAGTTCTGTGAGATTTTTGTGTCATTGCTTTTTTGAGGTCTAGTCATAGATTTTGAATGATGTTCAGATCAGGGGCCTGTGAGGGCCATTGTAAAACCTTCACCTTGTGCCTTTTGAGGTAGCCTACTGTAGATTTTGATATGTGTTTAGGATCATTATCCATTTGTTGAAACCATCCTCTTTGCAACTTCAGGTTTTTTACAGGTGGTATTATATTTTCATCAAAAATTGTTTGAAATTTCATTGAATTCATTATTGAAAATGTTCGCTGTGCCATTGGCTACAACTTAACTCCAAAGCATGATTGATCCACCTCTATGCTTAATGGTTGTCGACTTGTTCTTTTCCTGAAATTCTGTGCCATTTTTTCTCCACACATACCCTTGATCATTGTGGCCCAAGAGTTCTGTTTTAACCTCATCAGTCCACAGAACTTGTTTCCAAAATGCCGCAGGTTTGTTTTCATGTTCTTTTGCATACTTCTGATGCTGAATTGTATGGTGAGGATGTAGGAGAGGTTTACTTCTACTACTCTTCCATGAAGGCCATATTTGCGTAGGTGTGTCTGAACAGTAGAACAATGTACCACAACTCTATGGTCTGCTAAATCTTTCTGAAGGTCTTTTGTAGTGAAGACGGGGTTTTGATTTGCCTCTAAATCAATCCTACTAGCAGCTCTCACTGAAATTTAGCTTGATCTTCCAGACCTTATCTTGACCTCCACTTTTCCTGTTAACTGCCATTTCTTAATTACATGTTGAACTGAGGAAAGGGAAACTTGAAAACGCTTTGTTATCTTCTTATAGCCTTCTCCTGCTTTGTAGGCCTCCACCATTTTCAGAGTGCTAGACAGCTGCTTAAAAGAATCCATGGCTGCTGGTTTTTGGAACAAGGTTAGAGGAGGCTGGGTTTTTATAAAGGTGGGAAATTTGCATAACCTGGCCTTGCTTAATGATGATAGTGAGCAAACCATAACCCTAGTAGGCAAATTAAGGTCTAAAATCTTGGTCAAAGTTATCTGAGCACATAAATCTCCAAGAGTGCCCAAACTTTTGCATCCACCCATTTTCCTTTTTGTAATTTTTAATATGTAAAAATTTACAATATAATATTTGTTTGGCCTAAAATACAAAGGAAATGTGTCATCCTTTTAGAAATGATTTAATAATAATCTTTATTTTTTTAATAATAATCTTTATATAGCGCTAACATATTCCGCAGCGCTTTACAGTTTGCACACAGTATCGTTGCTGTCCCCGATGGGGCTCACAATCTAGATTTCCTATCAGTATGTTTTTTGGAGTGTGGGAGGAAACCGGAGTACCTGGAGGAAACCCACGCAAACACGGGGAGAATATACAAACTCCTTGCAGATGTTGTCCTTGGTGGGACTTGAATCCAGAACTCCAGCGCTCCAAGGCTGTAGTTCTATCCACTGAGCCACCGTGCTGCCCCTGATTTCATCTTCAATTTGATTTCATCTTCAATTTGCTTAACTGTTCACAATAACGCAATTTTGATCAGGGGTGGCCAAATGTTTATATGCCACTGTATGTTGATTTGTTGAATGCCTGCTGATTACCTATTGCATCAGTCCTTGCAGTTTATTATTCTACAAACCTTGGAAAACAAAGACGCAGGTTGATTGAACAATTGATGTTTGTTAATATGATGAAAACCTGCTTACTATATATTGTATATATTGTTGAATGCCTCAACAATGAGGGATTACCTCCTCACACCTTTGTCCAGTGCTTTGGAAGAATTCCCTGAATACGAGCTGTAGAATATAAAAGGGGGATCTGCCTATGTTACAGTGAGCATCTACAGGACAGCAGTCAAGGAACCATGGCATCAACTTGTGGAATACAGATCTGCTTCACTGTCCATCACTGAACCCACAAAGACGTTTGGAGAACTCAGGTTGAGGCAATCATGTCACCCGGCCACAAACATCACTGTACTCGATCAGCTTCCAAGGCTTGCCACCAGCTTCTTTTTGTGAGTGCCCTCCAAAAGCTGGGTGCTACTGGTTGGAGTACTTGGCCCTGGATGCCCCAAAGTTGCAGATATTCTAATCCCCAGTAAGCTAGCAGAAAGGTGAGACTCTGTCATTTGCACCATCGCGTATATTTGCTGGGACTGTACTATATGTTGTTGACTGTTGGTGATCAAAGTATTACCGCAGTGTGTTACCTTCACCCTGTGTTGTCTGAGTAGTTATATGCCCACAAATACGGAGTACGGAGTACATTGGGTTTTTCTAAAGACAGCACCCACTGTCTCCATAGGTGTTTTTATTTTAATGGGGCCAACCATGAGGAATGAGAAATGGTTGTTTTAGTAATTCACAACCCCTTTAAGGTATGTCCACACAAGACATAATTCTTCTGCAGATTTTGGTGAAAATACTTATTAAAATCCACAACAAATTTGTGACAAATATCAAAATAGTGGCATAAAGATTTTCAGAAAATTTCTCTGCAGGACTGCAAAATTTGCAGCATGCTTAGAATTTTGCATTGGAGGTCAATTTCCATAAGAATTGTTTTGCACAGGATATGTTTTTGGTTGAATTTTTTTATTTCAGGTTGACTAGCAGCTAATTGTCTTCATCCGGTATCTAGGTGGCTGCCATTTCAATTATTTAAATTACTGTATGTTTTACATGAACTAAAGTAGGTAGAGGACATTTCTTTATTATACAATATCTCATCTGTTTGTGCTACTCTGACACATATTAGGTCCCTTTCTCTTACTGTATGTAAAGGAATAAATTGAGCATAATAAACAAGAAGCCATGAAGCTTAAAGGATAACTGTGCTGTCAAGTAACTTTTCAGAATAAGCTGTCCTGTGTATGTGTACATGAGGAATAACACTATTTTTTGGCCATTATATGACAAGTATCCTACAATTTCCCTCTGCATGCTCTTTTTCTAAATTGCAATAATTCTGAGCTGGGATGAAGAGACTAGCTGCTGTGAACTCTACTATACACAGCTCACAGCGATGGATTACTGCTCTTCATTCCTTTTTTAGAACTCAAAAAAACATGGAGAAGCATAGGAGAGATTGCAAAGTAGTAGTGATCAGTGATAATTTGAAAACAGCCCTGGAGTGAGGTAAAAGACTTGTTTGAAAGCTCTGCATAAACTTTTTTTGTTTCCCTTAGCTTGTTTCCTCACTCTGCTCCTCCCCTCTCTTCCCCTTCCCATAAGGTATAATGCAAAGGTCCCCAACCTTTCTGACCTTGAGAGCCAAATTCAGCTATGAAAATGGGTTGCGAGCCTCATTCAACTCCTGCCCCATTCACAGTAGTGACACCCATAGACCCTTATTACCAGTATTATCACAGCCAATGCTAATTCACTGCAATCACACCAAGGTAGTATGCTAGGCTCAAGGGTTTTCTTTCTTAGGCCTCTTTCACACATCCGTTTTTTGTGTCAGGCATAATCCGTCGAATACCTGAAGGGACGGATCCGGCGCTGAAATGAAAAAACTGATGCAACAGATCAGTTTTTTTGCTGGATCCGACCTGAACTTTTGAACCCGGAAAAAGAAGTTTTGCAGCCGGAAAATGCAGGTACGTAGTAGTAGTAGTCCCTGATTTCCAGAATCCGGATCAGTCTTTTGTCGGATTGCACAAAAGATTGGTCCGATTCCATAGACTTCTATTATTTCTGGACGCCTGATGCGCCGCTTCAGGCACTATCAGGCGGCTCCGTAAAAAAAAAAAACGTGCAGTCACTGTTTTGTCCGGCCGCCGGAATGTACATTTCCGCCGGATCCAGACAAAAACGGATACAACGCAATGACATCAGGCACGATCCGGCGCTAATGAAAGTCAATGCTAAAAAAACGCATCCGGTACCGGATCCGTTTTTTTAACAACACGCCGGATCGCGCCTGAAGTAAAAAAACGGATGTGTGAAAGAGGCCTTACCCCCATTCAGATCTGCTCTTCTGTGCAGGGCTCCACACAAAAGTCAACATCTAGAGATCTACTCTTAATAGCCATTTGCTACACCTAGTGCTAATGCACCAAGCTGACAGCTGCGAGCCACACATCACGGGCACACGAGCTACATTATACCAGATGTTGGGGACCCCTGGTATAATGGGCTCTGGCATTTGACTGTACTGTGAGCTGGCTAGTCTAATCAAGATGGAGTTTACGTTGTTTTCAAAAAGGAAAACAAAGTTTGGAAGGTGATGACAGCTTTAAACACTCTTGGAATTGTCTAATGCTGCTTCATCAGGTAGTCACCTGCAATAGCTTTCCAACAGTCTTAAAGGAGTTCCCATAGGTGCTGAGCATTAGTTGGCTGCTATGCCTTCCAAATCTTTCCAAACTATCTCAAATGGGTTAATGTTAGATGATTGTGGAGGCCATGTCATTTAACACATGACAGCTCTGCAGTCAAGTAAACAGTGACTGACAGTAAGAACCTTAATAATAATCTTTATTTTTAATAATAATCTTTATTTTTATATAGCGCTAACATATTCCGCAGCGCTTTACAGTTTGCACACATTATCATCGCTGTCCCCGATGGGGCTTACAATCTAGATTTCCTATCAGCATGTTTTTGGAGTGTGGGAGGAAACCGGAGTACCCGGAGGAAACCCACGCAAACACGGGGAGAACATACAAACTTATTGCAGATGTTGTCCTTGGTGGGATTTGAATTAAGGACTCCAGCGCTGCAAGGCTGCAGTGCTATCCACTGAGCCACCTTAATAATAATAATTTTATTGCTATAGCGCCAACTTATTCCGCCGCATTTTATATTATAGAGGGGACTTGTACAGACAATAGACATTACAGCTTAACAATAGACACATAGATCAAAACAAATACCAAAAGGAAGGAGGGCCCTGCTCGCAAGCTTACAATCTAGGAGGAAAAAGGGGAGACACAAAAGGTGGATGGTAACAATGCTTTCATTGTTCGGACCAGCCATAGTGTAAGAATTGGGTGTTCCTGTAATGCTGCATGAACCGGTTAACAGTCTAAATATGTAACAGTACAGACACAGAGGGCTATTAAATGCATAAAGCATGTGAGAACATGATGCAAGGAACCTGGCTATGGTAAAAATTTTGAATGGGCCACACAGGGATAGTTAGGTTAATGCATTGAGGCAGTAGGCTAATCTGAACAAATGCGTTTTTAGGCCACGCTTAAAACTGTGGGTATTGGGGATTAATCGTATTAACCTGGGTAGTGCATTCCAAAGATTTGGCGCAGCACGAGAAAAGTCTTGGAGACGGGAGTGGGAGGTTCTGATTATTGAGGATGTTAACCTCAGGTCATTAGCAAAATGGAGGGCATGGGTAGGGTGGTGAGCTGAGACGAGGGAGGAAATGTAGGATGGTGCTGAGCCAAGGAGTGCTTTGTGGGTGAGGGTAAAAAGTTTATACTGAATTCTGTAGTGGATGGGTAACCACTGTAAGGACTGGCACAAGGTAGACCTTACTGCCAGTGCTCAAACAGGAGGGAGATTTGACAAGTGATTATACCTTCATTTATTATTTTGTCACATTCCACCCCTGTCATTCCACTTAGTAAGGTTTAAGGTGTACACCATTTAACCCCTATATGGGAATCAAGTTTTTGCTCCAGGGACTACCATATTGGGGTGTAACTGCTTATGGGAGGGCCAAGTTGATTTAGGAAACCGAAGAAGTCGGTGTAAGAATGAAAAAAATCAGAAATGAGGACAAAATCAGATGCAGAAACATAATCAAATATGTGGTCTTCTTGAGGATTCAGGCTCCCAACCTCTAGCATGATAGGCAAAAAAACCTGCTGTACTGCTAAATATAGGAGGATTTTCTCTGCCTGAGATCTAAATTGTATTCTTTCTCTTTATAGCATAATTAACTGGCTCATAGAGCTACATCTCAATGTACCATTACAGCTCTGTATACATACAGGTGCTTCTCACAAAATTAGAATATCATGAAAACGTTAATTTATTTCAGTTCTTCAATACAAAAAGTGAATCTCATATATTATATAGAGTCATTACAAACAGAGTGATCTGTTTCAAGTGTTTATTTCTGTTAATATTGATGATTATGGCTAACAGCCAATGAAAACCCAAAAGTCATTATCTCAGTAAATTTGACTATTTTATAATACCAGCTTGAAAAACGATTTTAAAATCCGAAATGTTGGCCTACTGAAATGTATGTTCAGTAAATGCACTCAGTACTTGGTCCGGGGCTCCTTTTGCATCAATTACTGCATCAATGCATGGAGGCGATCAGCCTGTGACACTGCTGAGGTGTTATGGAATCCCAGGTTGGTTTGATAGCAGCCTTCAGCTCGTCTGCATTGTTGAGTCTGGTGTCTCTCATCTTCCTCTTGACAATACCCAAGGTCAGGTGAGTTTGCTGGGCAATCAAGCACAGTGATACTGTTTTTTTTTTAAACCAGGTATTGGTACTTTTGGCAGCCAGCTTCTTTAGCAATGAGCTTTTGTGGCTTACACTCCTTGTGGAGCGTTTCAGTGACTGCCTTCTGGACATCTGTCAAGTCAGCAGTCTTCCCCATGATTGTGGAGCCTACTGAAACAGACTAAGGGACCTTTTTAAACGCTTAGGAAACCTTTGCAGGTTTTTTTGTTAATTATTCTAATTTACTGAGATAATGACTTTTGGGTTTTCATTGGCTGTAAGCCATAATCATCAACATTAACAGAAATAAACACTTGAAATAGATCACTCTGTTTGCAATGACTCTATATAATATATGAGTTTCACTTTTTGTATTGAAGAACTGAAATAAATTACCTTTTTGATGATATTCTAATTTTGTTAGAAGCACCTGTTTATATTAAAAGTAAAATAAAAGTAATTATTTTTCCTGTAAAATTTACTAAAAATCAAAGAAAAACAATTAAAATAATCATATTTTGATGCACTTTTAAAAACGGATTGTTCCAAATCAGTAAATAATATGGACATATTTGGTTTCCGTGCAATTGTAACAACCCATACAATGCAGTGAACAGATTATTTATGATTGTCAGTCGTTGGCATAAAAAATGTCATGATTGTTTTTTTTCTCAAATAAACTCATATAAAAGTTAACAAGTACATATTTTATATATGTGTGCCTACTGTGAATATTCAAGTAAATGTGCATGTGTATAGTCAGGTGGGGCCTGACTGAGTTGAGGGGGAGGAATAGACACAGGTCCAGCACAGGGATCCTTCCCAGTCTGATCCCACCCATGGAGAGTGGTATTCATTGTTCAAAAGACACAATACTGCATTGTGCTAAATGGCGCAGATGTGAAATGCAGCCTAAATTGCACCAACATTTACTTTATAACAACTGTTTTCCTTCCAAAAAACAAGACATAAATGTTGGGTAGGATACATCATATCTTATCCCAATCCACATGAGTATTCAATGAATACATTATTTTTTAGAATGGTTAGAGTACAGCATTTTCTTTTCTATAGTTAGCATATGCAGTGTTTACCCAGCTTACCTTCCCCACAGTTTGAATAATGTGTTCAGCATTTACATTGGCTTTTGACCTTAAAGAGAACATTTTAGAATTCCTTACACAAAGATAATTACCTAATGTTTTACAGTCATGGCTGGTAACAGCTGACTTTACCACCTAAAACTTTCAGCAGAATACCAAAATGTAAGAAGGCATATGACTTGTTTACTAACACTCTTTCCAAATTTATATTTGGTGACTATATGCTGAAAACAAACCTTCATGTTTAATATGCTTATTACATTCATTGTTTTGCTAAGAATACAGAGGAATTAAAATATTGTCATAGTTGTGAAGTGTAGTAAAAATTAATTTACTAATAACTATTGGAGATCATTGAATGTTTTGGAAATCAAAATTGCCTGCTTTGCTCAAATTTCCGAGGAAATTCAGTTACTGGAGAATCAATTTGCCATAAATTGAAAGGACTGCAGAGCATGGGCAGAGATCTCTGGGGCCTGATTTCCCCAAAAGCCCAAACCTAGAGTGAACACCGGGCTTGAGATGGAAGGCAATGGAGGTGCTGAGGACCAGACACTGGGCAGGAAGCGGTGGAAATGGCCGGAAAGGGAAGTGGTGAGGTACTGTATCTTTTTTGTTTCCTTTTAAACTTTTGCCTGTCATTTAATTCACTGGCTGCCATTGTTGCTCCCTGCCCACTGTTCGGTACACCGCACGTCTTTCACATCGCATCTATGGACCGATGTTCACTCTAGGCTGGGGTTTCCGGCTGTGAGCAAGCTCTGGATTTCACTGGAAATTCTATGTGAGGCCAAAATCCTCAGCGTACAGTGAATACTGGGCCGGAGATGTGATTCAAAAGAGTGGAAGACCGGACAGAAGGCAGCAAGCAGGGAGTGGCCAGATAGGTGAGGAGAGGTGAGTATAAGGATTTTTTTTTAAATGTTTTTAGATCTTACATTTATTATGCTCTTGGGTCTGGATGGACTCCAGAGCATAAAAAGGGACATTAAATTCAAGGAGAATAATGTCTCTGCGAATTGAATTTCCTGGTAAAGTCTGCACTAACAGGCAAATTCAAATTTTGCCTGATTCGCTCATCTCTACCATCATTTAAAAATGGAGGAGCTTTCTTTTTCTCAACTAAACAGATATCCTGTGATAATCCAAACTTAGTGTCAAAAGAATTTTCAATTAATCAAATAGAATATCCTTTTTGAAGAAAACATCTTTTGAGTATTCCACCTTATGCCGCATAATCTGCAATTTCAGTGCATTTTTTTTTAACTCGCTGAAACTGGCTAAACAGAACATTTGTATTCCATTTGTATAATGCACTGATCTATAATTTAAGAAACTGTTAGAACTTACTTTTTTGGAAATGTATGCATGCAGATATTCTATTAATTTTAAAAATTAATAGTTACATTAATCAAATATCTCCTCTCAGACATTGTACATTTTTTTTTAGAGATTAGTTAGTAAGTTATTACAGTACCTTAGTAGAATGCACATGAATTTCTAAAATATTTTTATGGATTTGTAATCTTGGATTGTATTGGATCACTTTCTTCCACCCCTCTATTTCCGGCTATTTCACATCTGATATAGGTTTAAACTTGGAATTGACCAGATGTATTTTTATGCCTGAGGAAAATTCCTGAGTTTGGAATCAAAACGCGTTGCAGTTTTGTCCTGAGAAAGCATTAAGTTCTATATACTTCATTTGCTTATGATTGTTTGATCCTTTGGACAAACAGCTCACTTGGACGCCCATTGCAGTCCTGTTGGTTGTACCTGCATCATATCTGTTCTTTTCCCTAACCTCCTGTTGTCAGACTGGGATACCTTCTGCTGGAGTGATGACTGGATGAGGAGATACATACTTATGACACATCTACAATGGTGTTGTACTCATAGTGGAACTCCACCAGTTGAGAGGACATTATCTGTATTTATTTTATGTTTATTACGCACAAAAATACACTAAGGAATGCCCTTCCCCCATTTTTTAGCAGGGAGAGAGCACAATTTGAACCAGTGACATTTTCATGCAGTTTGTCTGAACTGTTAATCTTCAGGAGGACACCACCATTGGCAAAGCAGGAAGTCAGTGGCCGGGAGCGGTACACTCCTGAAGATTCATCTTGAGATAACACCTTTAGATTGAAAAAAGGTGTACTATCTATTAGGCTTTCATTATTTTTCAGACCTGATGATATGCAGTTTACAACCTGTTGTCAATTTGGATTTTTCCTCTGTGTGAATGTGTAAACCGTGTACCGGGGTGGTCCCTTCCAAAATACAGCGGGTAGAGGACACAGCACGACCAAACAATTTACTAAGGAACTACTTTTTATTAACAATGGAAACTGAGCTGCCTTGATAATGCAAGATCGGAACAGAGTTAAATTTCACAAATACCTAGCCTGGGTCGGCTAGGACCCCCGCGCTGCGAAACCGATAGGCCCAGAATATTTTAATGGTTACATTATAATTTGCCTGACCTGTCGTTCCACTTAATGTGGTAACCGAGAGTTACCCAGAAGCAAGGATGTAATTAGATGGGTGCAAGAGGCGGCCCCAGCAGTGGTGTATCACAGAGATTCACAAACATAACCATTCTCTAAGATTTCAATTCTGTTAGGCTATTTGTACACACGCTCCCCGTAATGAGGTGAGTATCTAGCTCTGGTTCACACAGTCGTACTAGCAAATAATGTCTCTTAGGCTAGGTTTACATTAGCGTTTATGTGCGCAGCGTATCATCTGCATGCACAAACGCATGCCAAAACGCATGCTAAAGCAGCATTTTTTATCCGCATCAGCTTACACATGACGCAAAATAACCCACTGCATCAGCTTGAGTTTGCGTTATTTATGCACATGTGTTCGATATTTTCAGGTGCTGTAATCTGTTCCTGGACATGCACAGTCTGAAGTCCTCATGCGCATCGAACGCATCAATGGGCATGTCCTTGCGTACCAATGCGTTCCCATAGACAGTAATGCACTTTTTGATTAACTCATCCGCATGCGCATGACTGCGCAT
The DNA here is from genome assembly GCA_009801035.1 of Oophaga pumilio. Lineage (NCBI taxonomy): Eukaryota > Metazoa > Chordata > Amphibia > Anura > Dendrobatidae > Oophaga > Oophaga pumilio. The sequence continues at coordinate 128,537 of VIAB01003839.1, forward strand.
ATTTGACGGATTTTTGACGCTTTAAAAAATGCAACATGTTGCGTTTGCCAGACATCGCGAAATGACGCATGCGTACTAAAACGCATGTCCCTGCGTACACCATGTTAAAGATATGTACGCATGACGCATGCAGATCTATGCGGATCAAAGGCTGCACACACAGATGCAAATGTGAAACCAGCCTAACTGAGAATCTATGTTTGGGGCCAAACTTTCTCAATAGTCTGCGTGAGCGCTACCACCGGGATCACTGTGGTGGGGCCTGAGCTCAGGACATGGTCACTGATGAGGCTGGCTGATCATCCGTTTGGCCGTTTAGCTGGGAAACTGAGGAGTGGTTACTGGACTTGTCACCTGGAGAGTAGTTTTAGCTTCATAGGCTAACAGGAGGCCTTCCACATCGCAGCAGATGCCTTTGGGGTGATCCAATGCTGCATCCAACCTTAGTCGTCCCCCCAAAGTAATTTGTCCTCTATAACAAGAGTCACAGGAACAGTTACTATTTTCTTCAGTACTCTGATCAGTTTCTAGCACAGAGCGCACTCTGAGCTTCAGAATGCTCCAAATGAAAAACAACATGAGGTCTGCAATAGATTCTATTTAAAGGGAATCTGTCACCCTAAATTGGCGGGATATTTAAATGATGGCAGTCAGGTCAGATGGGCGGTGTTTTGGGTACTTGCCTTAACATGTTGTTCGCCGCTGTCTCCATTATTTCTGGGAATTGTAGTCGTTGCCCTCCATATAACGCGCCTGCGCATTGCAATCTTGAATTGCGTACGCGCAGTATGCTTTGCCCGCAGATTGCAATGCGCAGGCGCGTTATATGGAGGGCAACGACTACAATTCCCAGAAATAATGGAGACAGCGGCGAACAACATGTTAAGGCAAGTACCCAAAACACCGCCCATCTGACCTGACTGCCATCATTTAAATATCCCGCCAATTTAGGGTGACAGATTCCCTTTAAGAGACAACAGTGAGCTCTTTTGTCCAGAGTCCAATACTGCAACAATGTCTGTTAATTTTATCATCTCACAAATGTGCCTCCAAGTGATATAACATGGATATAAGGTCTGTGTGTACAAGATGCTGCTACCTTAGCTAGCTTTCATGTATCAACACAGCTTTATCAGTTATTGTTCCAGGACATGTTTTGTGCTATATCCTCCCTAAAACCTTGGTTGACTTTCCCCTATTTACGATGAGCTGACATTTGCAACTTCCTTCCCTTTCCTGCTGCTGTCTCTAACACTGAAAGGAGGGACAAACATCAATATAACAAGCAACCAGTTAGGCAAAGTCATACTCAGAGTCCAGAACAACAAAATAGTAGAAAATTTTAATTAGATTACATCTAAATTTTTGTTTTTAGGAAACAAACATTTAAGTGCAAAGGAGACATAGCCTTTAAAGACACCTTAAAGGAAATATAGCACCTTATTTTTTTCTAATTAATCAATTACCGGTAGTTTGTTAATTTATTTAGACTAAAATGTTCCTTTCTTTTTTTAAAAAAAAAAATTCTTTGTGTTTTGTGATTTGTATTGTTCTCCTTTATTTTCTTTACATTATTATTGGAAATTATCTGACCTGTATGACAAATCACACACAATTGAACAGTTATGTTCTTATTTTGGATAAAATCAAGTTGTTTTTTATAGAACTATGTACAAGGCTTTTAAAATGGGTATACCACAATCAAATTCATATAGAAAGTCCCAAAACTGCTACTTTAAACTATTTCTCCTACACCCCCTCCCCAAAAAAACACTGTATACCATTTTTTTCCCTTTTCTATGTCTACCTCTACATCACTACTAATCTTTGCAATTGTGAACTAGCTGCAGGGCAGTGTCACCAGACTCCTGTATTGATTTTCTGTCTACTTTACTTCAGAAATCAAAATGTAGGAAACAGAAATAGATAAAGTATTGGCCAAACTCTGTTACCTGTACAGGGGTGAGGAATAACTGAGCTGTCCCCATTGCTTCTTGTCAACAGTGATGAGATATTACATTATATTGTAACGCAGACTATTAGGCCGGGGTCACACTCGGGACCGGAGTGTGCGGCTGCATGTATTTCTATTCAGCTGAACGCACCGGTCCCGAGTGCCGGCGGCAGTGCCGGGTATTGAGGCGAGAGACTCGTGCAAGTTTCTCGCATTGCAGTCGCAAGTGTGACCCCGGCCTAAAACTGAATATTCGTGCCAATGAGCATCTTTTCAAAGTGTCAAAATACCTACTATAACACTAATCATCTCATGGATATCTTGGATTGACTCCAGTTTGAGTACGGTACTTAAAGAAACTTAAAATGGAAGATATGCTGTAGTATAAAGTACATTTATTGTTCTGCCAGTTCACGCAGCACAAGTTGAAAAGTAATTTGTACGAAGCAGAAAAACTTTAACCTATTGAAAGAGATTAATGGCTTTTGACCTTCTTTATAAATCAGGACATGACACTTTTTAAAACATGTTTAAAATCAAAATTTGAAGACTTATCTGTTAATGAATGTATAGCCCCCATTTCTTACTGCCTCCATAGCACCAACACAATGGGGGCTGGACTCACAATCTAATTTCTCAGTTTCAATCACAAATTTTGGTCAATTATAGTATGGACAACACAATCACAAAGGGACATTATAAGCCTTTTTTATGATATACCTGTGGGGTAAGTTACTTTCAGGGACTGTTAAAGCAGCGCGCGGCACCATTGATATACGTGATGTGACTTATTACAACTGTATTTTTAAAAATAGTGCTAGCTAGATAAATGCTTTCTTACACTAAGACACATGCAATGAAAAGTTTAATTTTCACAATACCTACGGAAACTGCCTTCACTATGTTTCTAAGCTCCTCATACCGGTGGCATCAGAGTATTTGAATGCACCTGTATGGATATATGATGGTAAGAGGGGAATTTGAAGATCTATATCAGAGAAAAGAAAACAATCAATATTTGTAAAGGTATATTATATTATATCATGAAAATACATTTTCCTACATGTAAAGATTAAAAACAAAACGGGAATCAGTAGGTGTACTCTTCATTTCTATGTCGGTATCGTCACTAGATTGGAGCCTGTTTTACAAAGAGCTAATTTACAGAAAAATAACTTTTTTCGTAATTGTGAAACCAATACAATAATATTTCTCATTTAATTCATTCCCTTTAGGTTAGAATGGTTTTCATTGAGGTGTCATTATCACATCCTACATCTTTGTTCTTACTTTTCCCAGCGTTATCTCTAGATGTGTGCAGATCCTTGGATGATGGAACGTGACAACCTTGACATCTGATACATACGGTATATAAATTGTTTTTCTTTCTGACTGTAAAGAACAAAGAAATCCTTAATGTAGACAATGAAAAAACAATTACACAGTTTTGTATGGTGAAGGTTCAGAAATTGTCACAAAATGAACTCATAGGAAAATACAGTACCACCAGGGGCAGGTTTTGTGCAATCTAGAAAACCACATTTGCTTTTTTTTTTCTTCAGAAACAGTACCTCACCTGTACTTAGGTTGTGTACCATATGCAAAATGTGGTCAGCATTGGTCCTAATTTTTGGAAAAAATCAGCTACATTTTATAATTCTGTATAAGCCTTTCAAAGATGTTATACATATACAGTACAGACCAAAAGTTTGGACACACCTTCTCATTCAAAGATTTTTCTGTATTTTCATGACTATGAAAATTGTACATTAACACTGAAGGCATCAAAACTATGAATTAACACGTGTGGAATTATATACATGTGGAAGTTAGTTACACACAGTATTGAGGTGAAAAACTTGTCAGATAAAATCAGCAGTAGGAAAAGTCCCTTAACACATTAAACGATAACTCACATCATCAGAGGTTGGACGAACCCCCCGATGTTCGGGATCGGCGGGTTCGCCCGAGTTTTTTTGTAAAGTTCGAGTTTGGGGCCGGAGATGACGCGAACTTACATCCAAACCCCGAACTTGAACTTTACAGATATGGGCCATTAGAAATATACTTACCTATCCAGCGACGTGTCCTCCCACCCACTGACAGCGGGATGGGAGGATGCGTCTCTGGACGGGAGGACGCGTTGCTGGACAGGTAAGTATATTTCTAATTGCCCTGGACCCAAACCTGAACTGTAACACTTCGGGACCATGTGACCGAACACTATACAGTTCGGGTTCGCCCATCCCTAGCCATCAGTAGTTAAAACGTTACAGTGGTGGTTGCAGGGCTTACAGACTGGCCAGGTCACAGTCTTATATCATTAATCCAGATCTCTGCAGGTACTCTACCAATTAGACCAGGTTTAGTCATAAATTTAGACATTTTAGTCATAAGTCAGAGCTTCTATTAGGGCTTCAGTCTGAAGCCATGAAAAATTGGATTCAGGTGTATCCGCCAATGGAAACATTGATTTTAATAAAGTAGTCTGCAAACATTTACAGTATTCACATGTGATCCACAACAACTGGCCCAACTGTACTGACAGTTACAATAAGGTCAGAGTGGCATAGGACAAAATCCACACTGAGGACTGGGGATGCAGTAGTGGAAGAAGTGACTGTTAATGCACATCCACCAGCCTTCAGCCTGGCAGTCAAACCTGCAAATTTGTATGCAATTTGAAGACCTGGCGGCGCCATACTATGTAAATAAATCTTTGGTTTTTAATGCATGTAAATTCCAAAGATTTTTATGCTATGTACAAGTAACACTATAGGTAGGACAACCCCTTTAGATGTGATCATCCAAGTATGATATAGTTCTAATGCAAAAAAAAATCTTGAGATTCTTTTGATAAACGTCAGCTTACAATTACTGAAGTCATGCTACAGCTGCTTCCATTGGATCTGGCGCTTGCCTTCTCGCCATGCAGTGTGGCTGGGAGCACTCAGCCCGGGGTTACAGCTGTTGTAAATGTCTTATAAAGCAGACGTCAGACAACAATAAAACTATAGTAGTCACATGGCTGTTTAAAATGCAAATGAAATTGTTTCACAGAGGCATCGTAAAAATTTCATGGCACATAAACTGTGAGTATTGCAGTAAATCACCTTGCACTATTAAAGTCACTCCTCTTGTTCACAGTATAAATTCTTGACCTACCTATATAATTAATGTTGAACACACTTTGTTGTAATAAATATCCCTGCACACATTGACTTAGATTTGCCTTGTAAAAATCAGATAGAGAACCGGAACGCACCGCTACATAGTAGAATGGAAATTGTTGACTCATTATTGTTTATCTATAAAATTGATGATGGAACTTCAATGACAAATTCTATAGCTAATGTACTCTTATTGACCATGTAGTTATTCAAAGGAATACTCCAGTCCTTAAATCATTTCCCTATACATACATTTAGCAACAGTAGATTAATATGTAATATTTGGAGGTACGATCCTGTCCATTTTTCTCTACAGTTGTGGTTTTGTTTACATAGTTTCTCTTTCTTTTTTTTATGTTTTTCTTGATACCAGCAAGACACCCAATTAGCACAGTTATTTTTCAATTGTCAGTAGTGTTGAGCGATACGATACTGCAAATATCGGGT
>VIAB01003841.1:34030-55490 GCA_009801035.1 Oophaga pumilio
GTAGCTACAGTACCCGGCTGGCAGAAGCTACCCCAGAGGTCTCTAGTTACAGTACCAGGCTGGCAGCAGCTACCCCCGCGGAGGTCTCTGTAGGTACAGTACCCGGCTGGCAGCAGCTACCCCAGAGGAGGTCTCTGTAGGTACAGTACCCGGCTGGTAGCAGCTACCCCATAGGAGGTCTCTGTAGCTACAGCATCAGGCTGGCAGCGGCTATCCCCACGGAGGTCTCTGTAGGTACAGTACCAGGCTGGCAACAGCTACCCCCGCGGAGGTCTCTGTAGGTACAGTACACGGCTGGCAGCAGCTACCCCCGCGGAGGTCTCGGTAGGTACAGTACCCGGCTGGCAGCAGCTACCCCCACGGAGGTCTCTGTAGGTACAGTACCCGGCTGGCAGCAGCTACCCCCGCGGAGGTCTCTGTAGGTACAGTACCCGGCGGACAGCAGCTACCTTCAGCAAAATCAGCTGTTTGCAGGGGTGCCAACAAGCATATGATTGCCCCATGGGGGGCGTTTTGAAAGGAGATGTCTCTGACAAGACGATTGCTTTAAAACTGGACTCGTTGCTTCTAGGTCACTGAGAATCTGTACACTACTTCTGCTTTTTACAATCTATACAGGAGCTTACCTCTTCATATTAGCAAAAAGACAAGATTTATCAATTTAAAGGGGCTGTCCAAGATTAGAAAAATGTGACTGCTTTCTTTCAGAACCGATGCAAACCCCAACCATGGATTATATATGTATGGTATTGCAGCTCGGCTCCATTCACTTCAATGGGACGCCGTTATAATACTACACACAGCCCATATTCAGGAGTGGCACCGTTTTGTAAGAGAGTAGCCATGTTTTCCCAATCTTGGCCACTCCCTTTAATAGAAACCTGATCAGCTGATTAGCACCATTGCCCAAAGGTGAAGTGTAGGACGGCCATTCAGATGGAAATGGAGAGGTAACGTCGGCCAGAGCAGGAGCAGTACTCTGATCTTCCTTACAGAGAAGGGTCCTGACCATAAAGACCCTCCTCTATGACCTCCATATGCTGTTCTAGTGCTTACAGAGGGGCTGTGGTTGCAGGACAACCCCTCTAAGTCCATGATTATAACATGGTAGGAGAGCCTAGTGTGAATGGTCACCAGGTGGCAGATATCTGGGCAGTCTCTGGATTACGAGGCTCCCGATAACCCTGTATGACGGGCTTCACCTACTATATGACTTTTTCATTTTGTTATAAATCTATGCCGAAATGCTACATCTGATCCAGCTGAATGGCAAACACTGCGTCCAGTGTCACCATTGTCACAGGGGATGCCATCTGCTTTAGTTATACAGTGATACTTTAACTTCTTCCATGTACAACATTCATATAGGACTAAAGGAAAGCAGGGTAACAACCCACGTAGGAGCGATACTAGAGGTCACCCAGCATGGGCTGACACAGAAACCACACAACCCTAATGCAAAAAAAAGAATGAACCCCATCTCACACTTAAAGGGAACCTGTCAGCAGATTTTTGATATGTAATATGAGAATGGCATGAGGTAGGAGAAAAGTCCCTGATTACAGCGATGTATCACTTACTGGGATGTGGTTTGCTGTTTCAATACAATCAGACTTTTATCAGCAGGAGATTATCATTACAGGACAACTTGGCAAGGGCAGTAGTCTTGCCTCACTCCCAGCACGGATTGGCTGCTCTGTCACTATACAACCTACACAGAAAGCTGTGGTGTGGGCGTGGTTACACAGGGCTCAGCATTCAGAGCTCTGCAGCAGAGAAAACTGTAATTTTAGGATTACTGTTCTACCCATATATTGCTGGAATCAGGGTCTTTGTCCCTACATCATGGCGAGGTCATATTGCACAGCACAAAACTGCTGACGGATTCCCCTTAATGGAAAATGGCAGGACCTGGTGTTTTCTAAAAGTAGAAGCAATTGTTAATACTCGAATTTCAGAAAAAGTGGCTATGGGTTTTGCCCTCCTATAAAAGGCAGTTTCTGAGCAGAAGTGGGCTGAGGGCTGAAGGAGGTGTGGGTTTAAAAACTTCCCTAAATTGCAAATGTTGGTAACTGCAATCCCAGAGAAGTGGTCTGCCTCTGAAAAGATAAGCCGCTGTCACCCAGGTTTCAGTTTTATTTATGCAGAAAAGGTTAATCATGCTGTCATACTGTTTTCATAGGGAAATTGTAACCAGGTTTTTGCTATTCCATATGAGTGTAACATGATGTAGGGGCTCAGACCCAGATTCCAGTGATGTATCACTTACTCGGCTATTTGCTGCAATTTTGATACAAGGATTGGTGTCTCTCCTGTAGATCTACCAGTTCTCTGAATGCTGAGCTCTGTGTAACCCCACAACACCACTGATTGGCAGCTATCTGTACTCTGTGCATAGGCAGAAAGCTGCCAAATCAGCGGTGAAGGTGTGGTTGTAATACGTGGCAGCAGCTTTACTAGTCCTCTAGTGATAAAATCATTGTTTTATCAGCACAAAATTATCAACAATACAGCAAGCAGCGCGGTAAGTAAAATCACTGGAATCAGGGTCTCTGTCTCAATCATGATTAGATGGCCAACACCTGGTGACAAATCCCCTTTAATGTGATAATTGCAAATTTCATCAATGTACAATAGCTTTTTTTGTAGTGACCAAAACAACAAAAGAATGGAATATACGATGTTACCTTGACTTTTACAAGAATCGTTGTCATAGACTGATGCGTCCTGAAACCAGCTTTCGAAAACACAAGATATGCAAGCCCCTGTGTACACTGCTCTAATGGAGGGAAAGCCACAAGCGGTGAGATTAACGCTGTAACGGCAAAAGTACAAGATGATTTCTAAAGGGCTTAGCCTGTGTGTTCTCTTCTCCAGTACAAACCCCAGAGCAGCCAGTGGGGGGCAGTAACAAACACGTCACCATCATTATTACTCCCCCTTCTACCATCAGTGGGGTCTAAGCACGCACAGTATGGGGCAGAGCAGTGTACACAGAGAGTGCGGTCTGGGGGGCGGATGGCACCGCTGAAAGGGGTTGGCCATTTCCTAATGATTATAAAAATGTGCAGGAAATATCAATGTAATCCATTTACTAATAGAATGTGATATTCTGGCTGGAGGGGAGCGAGATCAGTCTGCAAATCAGATACTGGCACCCATGCAGCGTTTATCCTACAGGAGTCACATGACCTCCGTTAGCGACCCCGTTCCAGACATCAGCGCCACATAGTGGAGGGGCGCGGCACTTAAGGACATTGGCGCTGCTGGGGTAACAGCATATTAGTAAATGGATGGTTCCTGGACATTAGTAAAACCAATTAGGAAGTAGCCCACCCCGTTAACCCTGTGCCAGTTGTCAGACATGCTGCTAACACACAGTAGTTATTGGGGTACAGGTCAAGGCGGCTCCTTGTTATACAAAGATGAAACCAGACTTTTTCCACTTGCATTATATATATATATATGTATATATTAGGCTCTGTTCACACAGCGCTTGAGCCGTTCAGCTGCGATACATGCCAGGAGGGTTCTCTCGGATGTATGCCGCTATATGTATGATCAGATACTACACGGACTATGCTGGTCCATAATGTAGGACAACGTATACCCATTGGGGCACTCTTAGACCAGAGTTAAAATAGCCCCGTGGAGCTCTCCTGGCACATACGCATGAAAATTTGTGTGAACAGAGCCCTACAGTGCCGCACATTACTGCCGATGACAAATGTGCGCTTTATTAGTAGGCATGAGGACGGAAAGCGTAGCGCCAGATTTGCCCATCATTGTATAGTCTACATCTACATTCACCGGACATCTCCATATGTTACAGGCCAATATCACAAAATATCCTCCAAATTCTGCTGGCTGCTTGTCACAGGACCCCTCCATCTGTGAGCATGCCCTGCGTAATCAGGGTCTGCCTAGAGGAGGACAGGACCACTTCTATGAGGAACCCTCCATCTGTGAGCATGCCCTGCTTATTCAAGGACTGCCCAGAGGAGGACAGGACCGCTTGTCAGAGGACCCCTCCATCTGTGAGCATGCCCTGCGTATTCAGGGTCTGCCCAGAAGAGGACAGGACCGCTTTTAAGAGGACCCCTCTATCTGTGAGCATGCCCTGCTTATTCAGGGATTGCCCAGAGGAGGCCAGGACCGCTTCTAAGAGGACCCCTCCATCTGTGAGCTGCCCTGCGTATTCAGGGTCTGCCCAGAGGAGGCCATGACCGCCTGTCAGAGGACCCCTCCATCTGTGAGCATGCCCTGCTTATTCAGGGACTGCCCAAAGGAGGACAGGACCGCTCGTATTGTTGTACAGTTAGATGAACATCGGCTGAACCTGTCGATATCCACGGGATCAGCCGACAGGAGAAATGTGAATTCAGGCCTCCTGACTCAACCCTGACAGACCATGTTCAGGCAAGAAAGACCCAACACATGTGATTTCTGATGGGCGATGCTTTTGTTCTCTAGTGCTCACATAGAGAATACAGGAGCACCCGGCCGAGCCGAACGTTCCCGTGTATGGAGGAGTCAGGAGAGATCGTGTCATTGGGGTAATTTATTTATTTTTTGTATTTGGGGCTAAAAATAATGTTTGCAATTGTACATTTGTGCAGTGTTTGGCTTATACGGCTGCCGTTTTCTTGAATATTCAACTTTGCTGTGGTCTGTGACCACTAATCAGCAGAGAGGAGCACAGAAAGACACAAAAAAACCTCTTGTCAGATCCTCATAGTGGACTTACTGACTGATTCTCAAATAACTCATTTTGTAGCCAGCAAAATAGAGTGAGGCCACATTCACACGTTCAGTATTTGGTCAGTATTTTACCTCGGTATTTGTAAGCCAAAACTAGGAGTGGAACAATCAGAAAAAGTATAATAGAAACCCGTCACCACTTGTATTTATCACTCACTCCTGGTTTTGGCTCACAAATACTGAGGTAAAAAACGCACCAAATACTGATCTACTGTGAACGTGGCCTCATACAGCGGCTATAGGAAACAAACGGCCCGACTGCCACTATCAGAAATACTCCTCCTGTTTAGTGCGCAGCAGAAGAACTGTCCCCTATATAGTCTATATGAAGTCACAGCCCTCAGTGAATAATGGGGCTATAGAAAGACAGCAAATGGAGAAATACGATTTTAGGAGAATATAGAGAGGCAGAACCAGTGCAAATGTTACTTTACAGGTAATATAGACGTAGACTATAAAGCGACCTACAAAAATAGAGCTACGGTTTCATAAAAAAATAGGCAAAAATCATTAAAAATGAAGCACCACCTTTATGATAAAATAACAAAAGCTGTGTTAAGGATACTATAAAGAGCCATACTTACATGGGTATGGAACATTGAACCAAGGGGCAACTGCCAAAACCCCTTGCCTGGCATCAGTGCGGGCATAAAAGCCATATTTGCTACTATCTGGTGGAAAGACATCGGTCACAGTAAATATGAAACAGAGCAGCCATGACACCAGGATGGCCATGATGATCTGTATGGAGAGAAAGAAGAAAACACTTACAAGCTGGTTCATAACATGCAGTAAGGGTCACATTTTCACACTGTATTATGCCCCATTAGATGTCCTATGACACCAAGAAGCCCGGCCATATACTAGTTAGTGAGCACATCAGGATCATATGTGTTAGATTATGTCCGTCACCACTCGGGGTGAATAGCTTCCTAATGCATCCTTGCAAGTAGGAAAATAAAATGCCCAAGACAACCCTGTAGACAGAAAAATTACGGTAAGTTTTCTTTGCTTTTTTATCATTTTTTGCTTCCACGGATTTCAAGGCTGTGGAGTCGGAGTCGGAGTTCGGATTTGGAGCCCATTTTGGTGGAGTCAGAGTCATGGAAATTGAGGAGTCGGAGGTTTGGCTTACCGACTCCACAGCCCTGGATTTCACTGTGTGTATATGTATAAATAACTTTACTCGCTGGGTCAGTACAATCACGGACGTACTTTTTTCATATGCTATTTTTGCAAATTAAAGACAATTAAGAAGCCCTCCCATTAACTTTATTTTTATTCTTTTTTTTTCTTTTTAATTCCCAAGTTAAAATGAAGAAAATTTTTTCTTTCTAGACATTTTTTTGGTCCCCCAACTGCAGTGGCTGGCAACCCATCAGCTCAGTGCATACCCCCTTTGTAAACTACCGAGAGTTTCCATTTTTAATTGCCACGGCTATAATTGGAGATTCTTCCAATGTTAGAGCTGGAGATAAGTCCGTCTCTGTGTAGGGATTATTCTAAAGCACCTTAAAAACAAGATACTGTGCAATAAGGAGCCGTGACGACATACATAAAAAGCGGAATACTAATCAGTAATCGTGCAGTTCAGCGGGCGCTTTCTTCACTTTGTTCGTCCTGCAATCACTGCGTCTGCTGCAGAGTGACCAACAAGAAGGACACGGGATATAAAGGGATTAAGTGGGATCCACCTGACAACTGAATTTCACAGGAATAACTTTTTTTTGGCTTTAATTTTTGGGGAAAAAAAATTAAAATATGCAAAATTGTCTCTACAGAGTAAGAGAACTAGAACTCTAGCACCACCCATTGAAGTCGCAATCCTAAAAGTCCATATTGACCCTTTAATGAGCCTTGCCATATAATTTAGGATAAAAGCCAAACCAGAATCTCAATTTGCAGACACGTGTTTTGGGGTGCTGCCCCTCGTCAGTACAAAGTATGAGAACTGATTTGGCTAGGTGAGAGGCTAAGACTGGGATCTACGCGGAAACATTTCTTCTTGTGGAGAGTGACAAGCAGTTACCCCTTAGAACCTACTCAGAGGCCTCCCATACAGCCAAATCAGATCTCATACTTTGTGAGGGGCAACACCCTGAAACATGTGTCTGTAGATTGAGATTCTGGTTTGGCTTTTATCCTAAGTCATGTGGCAAGGCTCATTACAGGGTCAATAGTGAATTTTAAGATTGCTACTTCCAATAGGTGACGCTGGAGTTCTAGTCCTCTTCCTCTCTGGAGGGGCAATTTGCATATTTCATTTCCCAGAGGAGCACTGCATGGCCTATAGGTCTCCTCACTCTGATATGCCAGGCCTGGCTTGTCACTCTACACAAGGAGAAAGGTTACCCCTTAGATCCCAGAACATAAAAAAAAGAAAGAACTCGAAGCTTGGCTAACATCCTATCGTATCATCCAACAACCATATGTCCATGTCCGATATGTGGAGCAGTAACTTACGGGAAACATTTTGAATAGCTGTAACTTGTAAGCCGTCCATCCCTTCTTAGACTTGTACACGGGAAGCGGCAGCTTGACGTTTCTGGCGTATTGAGAGAAAAGAAGGACCAGGAATATGGTGCTGGAGGGAGAAGAAAACGTAGTTATCGCACCGGCAGACAGACGTACGCACGCACGGCACGGATGCCCAGAACACTAGATCCCATCACCTACTGTGCCCTGTAAGTCAATAAAGGCACAGAAGAGCGGTCGTCTCCATTTACCTACAGAATTAAAAGCTCAATATTAGTCATTTTCCATATTCTCTGGCACATGGATCAGCGGCATCACAGAACTTGCTATATAAATAAAGAACAATGTGCTGGCTCTTCCAAGGCAGCATTGACTGTGGCCTGATCCAGCCAGCTTCAGAGCAGCGTCTACAAGCCATTGAGCAAAGAGCTTGGAAGCACTGAGCTCCTTGCCTAGAAGACTGGCCACCACTATGAAGGAGCCGGGTTATCTGGGCAAGAAGCAGTAGAACTAGAGCACTAAGAATCCCCTTGTTTTTGAAAAGCAAAAGGATTTTTAATAAGAGGCAAGTGGCTACGTTGATCGCTTCTACAAGCAATTTGCAGTGTTGCCCGTTTCGGGATTTGAAAATATTCTATCCTTTTCCACAGTTCGCCTTTTCCAACCTCCGTGTTGTACTCTGCTGATAGAATGAGGTAACTGAGAATCCGTCAGTAAGCTCTATCTCACGGGAGTATTGGGAAAATAACTGGAAGCCATTATAATAAACAGAAAAAGATAAAAGCTACCAAGTCTTACAGAGTTCTATGTCCTATACTTATCACACATTAGATCCACAGGTTGCCCACACTTACAGCATAGCAATGCCCCAGTGTTTGCCCGCTCTCTCCCCGGCGGCCTGGAACCCAGAGAGGCCGATGAGTGACACAGTAGGAGTTATAGTCAGCGGTCCTATGTATCTCAGCAAGGCGCCAGGAAGACCAAGGAAGCCGATTACCACTTCTATGAGCGACGACATGATGATGGCACCTTGTATCTATAAAAGAACGTGACCAAGTGAAAAGGTTACACCAAGGGTATACACAGAGAACCTACAGAAATCATAGGTAACATGGCCGCACACATCACACTAATGCTGGACCTGCACATTTCGGTGGGTTTGTCCAGTCATTGCCCTATATATACGGGGGCACTGAATCTGGCGGAGTATGTACCAACCCAAAATGGCAGAACAGGATTGGACTTTTGGATTTTAGACACCAAATCCTTTTCTTCACGAACCCTCAGCCAAAGCAGGTGTATCGAGGGGGTCGGGAAAAATAGTCATTAGCCCCCAAATACACAAATATGGACAGTATGGGCAGCATCACAAAAAGTCCCTCCCCTACTAATACTACTAGATCACACACGTTACCTCACGTATCCTCGGCTGCCATATGGGTCCAGTGTCAAACGTCTCCGTTCCATTAGGGAAACTTAAATCTACAAGAAGCAAAGAGAGCCATCAAAATCTCATAGGACTGACCGCCATATCTGCTTATGCCTGGATATTGGGACTTACAAAGGTTACTGTTAATTGATGATCCCCCGTCACCATGCTAAAATAATAATAGCCATACAGAAAAGGCCTACAAAATTGGGGTCTGATGCAGCTGTTACAGCATCTGCCAATACACCTGTAGCTTAACAGTCAGGACTAGTGATGAGCGGGTATGCTCGTTGCTCGGGTGATCTCCGAGTATTTTGGCATGCTCGGAGATTTAGTTTGTCGCCGCAGCTGCATGATTTGCGGCTTTTTGACAGCCTGAATACATGTGGGGATTCCCTCCAAACAAGTATTTCTCACATGTATTCAGGCTGTCCAGCAGCCACAAATCATGCAGCTGCGACAAACTAAATCTCCGAACACTCCCAAATACTCGGAGATCACCTGAGCGTGCTCGGGAAACCTAAGCAATGAGCATACTCGCTCATCACTAGTCAAGGCCTTAAAGGAAGTTTTTGTCAGGGCAAAATGACACTGAAAAAGTACACTTCCATTTAGGCAGCCAGAGACCCTGATGAGAGAGACACAGAATGTGCGATTATGTGTGAGAGTATATAATACTATCTATATATACATACACACACACAAACAAAGCATATTTTAAATATCAGAATTATAGAGCTGATATGTTCTGTTTAAAGGAGTTAAAAAAAAAAATTATCCGAAAGATAGGCGATTCATGCAGATTAAGGGTTCCCAAAGTCCACACCACAAATAATGCTGCTTTGTACATGCATAATCACTGCTCCATTAACTTCTATTGGGCTGGCAGTGATGGGGCCCGTGGTCTCGCATGGGCCCTACCACTCCATTTACACAAGAGACATTGGGACGCCCGTTCCTGTGATCAGATCCCCACAGCGATCAACACCTAGAGGATAAAGCCCTATAACATGGCATAGAAGACAAATCCTGTTTCACATCTCATGAAAATTTGCTAAATCCTCAAGAACAAAAAGGAGAACACCTCCTGTCATTTGTCTTAAGCACCAACAGGGGGCGACTTAAACTACTGCATACCCTCAGGTCCTATGTTACCATACAGCCCTCAGAAGCCAGGAGACTGCAAAATCCAAAAACTCTTATCATATTCTCCATTATTTCAAAAAGTCAGACGTGCGGTCTGCAGCGAGAGAACTCAGAATATTATCAACCGATATAGCCGACCACGGGTGAAGAATCAGTAATGGTGGTCGCTGTCAGACACTGGAGGATCTGCTCTAATCAAAATAGATCATTAGAAAATAGAATTTGAGCTCAGGATAATCTTCATATAGCCACAAACGAGCGCATTCTACAAGAAGAGCTGTTTAATAGTTTAGTCACAGAACGGCAAGTCCTGAAAAAAAATAAAATCTGTACTCCCAATAATTATTGTGACCACCAATCTAAATACAAACGCCCTGCCGCAGGAAGTTTCCATTCAAGAGCTTCCCAGGGACGGCTCATTACAACTAATCTGATCTTCGACCTTTTTCCATGAAGCAAATATTTTCCCTTTATCTTTGATCCAGAAAGGATATGGCGGAGTGCAAGAGACCGGACTTCATCTCTGGCCATAATTCTCCATCCTACTTACTTTTTAAAATGTAAATGATGAAAATATTTTTTTGTTTAAAACACAAAGTAAATGTGTCATCTTTAAACTTTCACCCCTTTTCGAGATCATTTCATCTTTAACGTGCTTAACTGTTCACAACAGTAATTTTGACCAGGGGTGCACAAACTTTTACATGCCACTGTATGTAATAAATAGAACTTTTTGACTTGACGAGGCTGGTCATCTCCACAAACATCGCCGAATTGACAACTCCTCAGTGTCCCTCCTCCCTTCTGCTGCTGAGATACCTCACTGCTCAGTACAAGCTGCAGCTGTAAGTCAGGCAGGGTGGAGACAGTACACATGGACTCCTGAGCTCTCACAGCTAAGTATATGGATAGTAAAGCAATTCTGACATTGATTTCTAAGTACACAAGTCTAGATCTATGTAATAAGTATACGGACGGTACCATAAAATCAGACCACAAATCCACTTTCAAAAGAGTTTGCCCACTACTGTTCCTTATTAATGGCCCCTGTCCAAGCCAAACTAGGAGTTTTGGTCAGTATCCATTTTTTTTTCTCACCTTTTGGGTCCCATTAAAGGGTTTCTCCCATTCAGAAAACTTTTGCCTTCCGGCTCAGTTCATTTTAAGAAAAACAAACCACAGTCTTCTTACCCTCCAAGTCCAGAACCGCATCTCCACAGATGCCCTGATCTCTGTTTGGCTGTGCCGGTAACATACTATCGACAGTGCTGTCTACATCGGCAGAGATGCTAGGTAGTGATGAGTGAATGTGCTGGGATAAGGTGTTATCTGAGCATGCTCGAGTGCTAACAGTGTCTTCGGTGTGCTCGGATAATATGTTCTAGTCCCCGCAGCTGCATGTATCGCACCTGTTTCACAGCCTCAACACATGCAGGGATTGCGGGTTTTTTTTAGGCACTCCTTGCACGTATTGTGGCTGTCGAACAGCTGCAAATCTTGCAGGCGCAAGGACATTATTCGAGCACGCCAAAGACACTCAGTTAGCACCCGAGCATGCTCAGTTAACACCTTATCCCAGCACATACTCGTTGCTTGGGTTTCCCCGAGCATGCTCGGGTGGTCTCCGAGTATTTTGGCGTGCTCAGAGAATTAGTTTCCATCGTCTCAGCTGTATGATTTGTGGCTGCTAGACAGGCTGAATACATGTGTGGAATGCCTGTTTGTTAAGGAATCCCCACATGTATTCAGCTTGTCTAGCAGCCGCAAATCATGCAGTTGAGAAGACGAAAACTAAATCTAATACTCGAAGATCACCCGAGCATGCTCAGGGAGACCCGCGAAACGATGCTACTTGCCCATTACTACTCATCATCACCAATGCGGAGCTCAACGGTTGGCCGCAGCATCATCAATGTGACGTTACTTTTGCAGCCAATTCACAATACCTAGAGCAGTGCAGGAGACAGAGGGCTGGACCGGGGAGGGAAAGTAATGTGTGGTTTATGGTTTTGCACTGAACCAAGCTGCTAGACAGAGGGACACTCCCTTACAATGAGAAGTTGTCTCTGGGCAATGGATATAAGCATTTCAATGAAGTTCTCTTGGAAAACTAACATGGCTGAACCAACAGATTGGTGGATCTGACTTTATGACATTCACTGCTGAAAAGCAGTGCCTTAGCTCTGGAACCATAAGCTTTGAAGTATTGGTGCCCAAGAAGCTCTGAGGTCCCCGTTACTCACTTTTCCTGGCTCATGGACCGGCCTTGGCTTCCTTCCTCTACAGCCGGTTACCATATTAATTTAGAATGCAAATTACCACTGCTACGCTCGTGAGCAGGAATGCGCAGACCCGTGGAAGTTCGGGCTCTGGTACCCTAAATTTACTCAAACTTGAACCAGAACCCAAACCCTACTGAAAACAACGAAAACTCAAACTTTTGAGCTGGAAAATCTCTCTCCCCCTCTTCCGGACCTCCAAACATTGCAACGGACTTCCGAGAGAAGTCAATGTTTGGCATTTACCACCGGACACCAAACCCCGAACCTTAAGTTTGGGTTCGCTCAGCTTTTTGCCCGATAGTCAACTCAGCTCTGCGGTTTCTGAGCGCCACTCCCAGATTCAACTCTGCTACTGCATCAAGATACCTGCCAATCTATCCACCTCAGAGTCTAGGTGTTACACACACAACTCTACTGCTCCACAGTAACCGCTTTGCCTACTCTCCTCTGCTGATTCATGGAACCAGCCGCACACTCTGCTCTGCTGGAACTTCAAGCTCCACCAAGACACGCGACATCCTGCATATCCAGCCCCACTGCTCCCTGTGCCGTCTCGCAACTCCAGCTCCACTTCACTGCCCTAATCCCTGCTGCTCCCCTTGATCTACAACTCATAAGCTGAGCCGCTAACCGGATCATCATGAACCTTGATATGTTTATCATTCTAATGCTTTAAGTTTTATGCTCTTGCAATTAATTTCTTGATATATCATTATTGCAGTCAGACATCGGTGTTATATCTGAGGGGTAGAGATCTTCTCCAAGACTGAAACAAGCTCAATACAAAGCGCTTATGAGCCGGTCTTCATTCCCGGAGTAGAGCAATTCTCAGGTCAGCACTTCTATTCCTTTGTTCTAGTGACCATTAAAAGACAAATGCAGAAGTATAAAGATCTAGTTAGAAGATAATTAACACACAACATTGTTTTAAAAAAAAAATGAAAACGTTAGGTTGGATATTTACATTAAAGAGGCCCCGGCTATTGAGTATTTGACAATATTCCATAGTCTACTTTGTATGTGGACTAAAACTATCTACATGAATACTTTGCCTTTTCCCCATGTACAGTACCACGGAATAATTAAATGTCGTTTTATTGGCTAATCCGCAAGTCATAATTCTGCCGTTTTCCTGATATCAGAAAGCAATGCATTGTAGGAACTCGCAGAATAGAGGCCAGCTACAATAAATGCCAAAATCACTTGTCACGCAGCAGATGGAGCCGAACTGCTGTCTGGGCTACACAAGAGTCTTCAGGAGCATTTTTAGTGTCTACGGTGGACATGATACATATATCATTATGGGGAATAGCGCTTTTTTTTTTAAAGTAAGAGTCCTGAAATGCTGTTAATAGGTCATTTGCTGTGGTTAGAGTATCAAAAATCATTCATTTTGCTTCCATGCGCTGCTAGTGATGCGCTCTTGACAAAATCAGTCTCCTTCCTCCTCTGGCAGCTAACTTCATCATCCATTCTTGCTTTTCTGCAGAACAAGTCATTTCAGCTATACCGGCATGCCACTAGTCCTCTCCTGACAAGCAGAACAGAAGACCTTTTTTTTTTTTTTTAATTAGCGGCTGCTATGGAGTGAAATGAAGTAAAAAGGATGTGAGGTGAGTGACCGAGCACATGTGTCTACCAGCACTCATTATGGGGACGGGCATATTACTTTTTTTTTTCTTTAAACTGCATGTAAATGGAAAATCATGCTCATTTACAATGTATAAATGTGATATTTAATGGCTGGACAACCCTTTGATGCTAGGCAGTTTCTCTAGAAGTAGATGTTAACCTGCCTAGAAGCTTCCACACCAAAAGCACAAACCTAAACTGACCACCAGCCTCCTGCATCAGCTGTGACCATGAAGAATGAGACCCTCCACAATCAGCTAAGTCTTCCTGAGAACGTGACCTCCCGTTCTTGAACTTTTTTCCCTGACTTTATTGTTTTCAGTACAATTTCAGCTTAATTCCTTTCGGCATCGGGTTAAACCCAAAGGCTCCAGTGTCAGATTATATACATTCTTCTCTTCAGAAAAAGGTGCCCCCGCTCCCTGGGGAGAAACGGATTAACGAGCTGCCAGCAAGGAAAATAATCCCAGGAGAATCTCACGCCAGGTCTTTCCAGAGTTCTGCTCTCCTAGCCGGTTGCCCGTCCAAAAAAAAAAAAAAAAGAAGATCGCTATGGGGTGTGACGGTGAGTCTCAATATCTCATGGCTTAGACCAGTTGGTTATTTACCTGTAGTATTACATTTCCACTTCTCAAGGGATAGGATGGCACGGGCTGGAGCAAGGAAAGCAAATGCACTTGCCTGGAACAAGGGTAACCTGCAACGTGCCCAGAGAAGAGAGAAAACACAGATCATGGACGCAGCCGTAACATCTACAGACGTAGTGACAATTATGGTACCATAGCGGTAATACGCAGGAAAAAGCCGAGGAGCAAAAAGAGCAACAGGGTCTTATCCGATAATGAAGGACAATGATGTGCTCACCTGGTAAAGCTGTGTATCACACAAGGATCAAGCTTACATTTGTCAGCTCCTGCAGTCCCACAGGTTACATGACCGATGAAATGCCAGAAGAGAAACAATAGGTGGTCGTCTGCGCTGATGGAGATCGGAAAGAATGGTCCAGGATACAAAGTAGACGATGCGGTTTTATTATCAATGAGCTTCAAAGTCTTCAGGCTTCTTCATCAGGATTTAATCGCATACTGATTTATGTGCTTATGTCCTGATGAAGGATTCTGAAATCTCATAAACGCATTGATAATAAAACCGCGCCAAGTCTACTTCGTGTCCTCTTTTGATCTCCATCAGTAGCGCAGACGACCACCTATTGTTTCTCTTCTGGCACCATAGCGGTAATGGCGGATACCCCTTGTGGCACAATGATCACCACTGCCGGCCGTAAACCATTTTAATCTAAATCAAGCATTAAAGGGGTTACCCTGGATATAAAAAAATGTCAGCACAGATGTCATAAAGATGTTCTACTTCTGTCAACCTTCTGCACTTGGCACGTGCCACTTCCGGTGTGGGTACTCGGGCTTTAACGTACATGTCCCACAAAGCATTGCTGTCATTACACAACTATTGTGTCCCAGCTGTTGGTCACATACATGGTGCAGGTGCGGTGAATCGCCCCCACATATAATATACCCTGTGTGCGGCATTTAATGTAGACTGCATGTGCCGTGACTAATTGCAGCTCCGGTGCAGTGCTCTCACAGCGATAGAGCCGTGTATATGTCATTGGTGATGGGACGTACATTACAGGTGGAATTAGGGGGATAGACCACTACTCCCAAGTAAGAGGTTGTAGTGGTCACCAATGCACAGGTGATTGATTGCTGATCGCTGGGATCCCCACTGAGAACAGGGCTATGAAATACCCCGGCAGGACGGAGTGAAGTCACTGCTGTATCCCTAGTCATGGGGACTGACAGCGATAGCCAAATACAGCACAGGATTAGCCCATCCATAATATGGAGACTGACAGAAGAAAGACGCATCTTCCTGGACCGGCACCTCCAGAGGTTTCCCGCATTGATGTTCTCTAATCGAAAAACAAGTGCGTCACAGTTACGCGCCTTACCTGCACCCAAACGTTGTCTGAAGCAAAGTAGTGATTCCTACACAGAAGAAAATGGTCCCAATTAGTTGGCTGGTAGCCCATTGGTCAAAGCCAACGCACATGGCTTCTGCCAGCAGGAAGGGGACAGCCACCGTCCCACTGAAGCATGTCAGGTAGTGCTGTGGAAAACAGAGGCAGACGGTCAGCGGGTCTCACCATCCAGATCACATTTTTCAACAAGGTGGTTAGAAGAAAAAAATAATAAGGAACAAAGCATGTTTTACACACAGGACAGGTACAATTGGTCGTTCACAGTGGCAGGTGAAAGGTGACATACGAGAGGCTGAACATCTAGGATTATACAGCGCAGAATACGTATGGGCTGGTACCACAGCTGCGTGTAGGACACTCCTGGCTAAGGAAGGTTAGCAAACCCTAAAATCTGGTCTCCGAGAATGCTGCGGGCACGGAGTCCCTAATGTCACAGGATGGGATCTGATGCCACCCTTAGTTTTCGTGCTCAGGCACATGGCCATATAAAGCTTTCTTCTATGAGCTTAGTCCATATGACAAATACCTAAAAAGGCGTTTACCACTTTCCGCTCAAATCTCAGAACTGCCACATACTGGCGTGTGATGGCATAAGGACCGCTAAAATGATTCAACCCTAACCTCAGCCCACATGGTGAAGGGCTTTAGTGTGCCCACCCTTCTAAACCATGGAGGCCATAACTATACAAAATGGCAGCAGCTTTGTCTAATGAGCAGGTCCAGATATAAGCCATCCATGGCTCCACAAAATGGCTATGGCTACTGCACTCGCGTAGGGGTAAGTCAAAAAATCTCCTGCTGTTGCACCTCCGCCGGATGTTCAGTGGCTGTGCAGCAGAGGGTGCAGTCGCTGCCATCAGGGGGCGCTATACACGCTGCTGTTGGTTTCCATGCGCAGAGGAACCTCCACTGGGCGCCCAAAGTGAAGCCTAAATCGCTTTAGTGTTCCCAATTCCAGCAAACATCAGAGGATGGCATTTCTGAAATGGGATCAGAAAGTTGCCAAACTCTTAAGATTACACTGCACGATTCAGAACGATTGCCAAGAAAAAGCATAACCTGTCATTGATCAGATCTGAGACCTCGCCAACTACTATACTGCTACGAGCACCAATAGTACAGGTGTGGCGGCGTAATGATCGGATTGCATCACGCACTTTACACAGAGTGACCCGAGGACACGGCTTCTACACCCCCGACGTGAGGAAGACTTGCCAAGGCACACACAAGATGCTGTGAAAGGAGATTTCACAATTCACACAATTACCCCTCAGCTTTCCTTTATTTAGTTTCACATTCTTCATATTTACTTATGGAATATCTATTACAGGCTTATGCTCATCTTCTTCCATGGATAAGGTTGGATAGCGCTCGCAAAAACAAGCACTTTTGCAATTTACTGTTTACGAACATCTGCAGCCATTCCTGAGATATTAACACTTGATCAGCTTCAAAATAGTGCTTACAAGCTCAATAGAAGAGAGCTTGTAAGCTCTGCGCAATGTTTGCCATTTTACAGAGGTGGTTAAATTCCAAAGCAACCAGCGGAAAAGTATTACCATCTCAACACCACGCAAAATTTTTAATAAAGCAGAGATATCCAAAATGCTTGTTTTTATAAGAACTATCTGACAATACCTATTTATGAAGATGGGAATAACCCTTTAAAATTCACTTAATCTGGATTAGTAATCCACCTTTCATCCTTGTATTGCTGATCAGTATTCTGTGCATTAAGTTATGTGCAACGCAGTGTAAAAGTTATACTATCAGCCTAAAAACCTCATTAAAAACAGACTAACATGCAAACCAGAAAGCGGATTTCACTGCGCACTTAGTCACGGATAATGACTGCATTAAAACTAATTTTCACAACAATTAAAAATCTCAGCGTGCGCGTACAGCAGTCACATGGACCGTAGGAGTCAAGAGGCTAGAGATTGTCATTAACTTCTGCGGGATAAGGATAGTGTTGTGAACCAACTCTATGACCTGCAAGGAGGTCACTGAGCAGTGAGGGGGAGAAGGTGAGCTGTGTCTCTTTAAAAAGGAACCAGTCGTGTCCCCCATGCCCTCCAAACCAGCAGCATTCGTATATGATTACTAAATTCCGTGCCTGGTCAGGGACATAACATGCTTTGCAAGGGACGGCATTATCACCAGATTCCTGCAAATCTCACGCATGTACGCAGCTCTATTTGGCAGCGTCATTGCGTCTCTGAAGATGGGTGTTCACCTACCACGCATGACCTAAAGTGCAGCAGATGTCCGCTAGCAGTCAGTGAATAAATGGTCAGTCCAGGAGAAGTGGCGGGGGGCAGATTTCTCTAATAAGATTACAAAAGTTTATTACTTTCATATAAAATAGAATTAGACCTACCAGTAATTCGGTTTCTAGGAACCTTCCACAACAGCATAGGAGGTTGCCTCCATACCCTAATGGGGGACAGGAAGCACAAAGAGGTTAAAAAACCCTCCCACCTCCCACTAGCCAGTGACTTACAACTAACACCATAGCACCGGTTACCTTCAACTTCTTAGAGAATTATCCAAGAATGTTGGGAGGGAATTAGTGCTGTCGTGGAAGGTTCCTAGAAACTGAATTACCGGTAGGTCTAATTCTATTTTCTCTAGTCACCTTCCACGACAGCAAAGGAGGAATACCAACCAATTCTGCACTGGGGGGTCCACGGCCTGGAGTACTTTTCGGCCAAAAGACTAGATCCCGACTGGACCAGAAGTCCAATCTATAATGCTTGGTACATGTGTGTAAGGAATAACACGTTGCGGCCCTGCAGGTCTGCTCTGTAGATGCGCCAGCCGTTTCAGCCCAAGAGACCAAGGTGGATCTGGTAGAGTGCGGCTTTATACCCACAGGTGCCGTCATGTTCTGGGCCAGATAAGCTTCAATTATGGCCTTTTTTTATCCAGTTTGCAATTGTACTTCTTGCTACTTTCTTGCCTTAGTTTCAACAAAACAAATGGACAAAGAGGTTTTGGTCAATACTGAAGGGTTGTTCCAGGTAGTGTAGGATTACACGTTGGACATCCAGAGTGTGAAACTTTTCTTCTTTTGAATTCGCCGGGTTTTGGCAGAAGGATGGGAGGACTATGTCCTGCGATCGGTGAAACTCCGGTACTACCTTTGGAAGAAAGGATGGGTCAGGACGAAATATAATTGAGTCATCTCTGAGGCTTAAGTACAGTTCTCTGATCGATAGAGCCTGTAACTCCCCTACACGTCTTGCTGTAGATATGGCCACCAAGAATGCTGCTTCGCACGAGAGTATCGG
This sequence comes from Oophaga pumilio, assembly GCA_009801035.1. Taxonomy (NCBI): domain Eukaryota; kingdom Metazoa; phylum Chordata; class Amphibia; order Anura; family Dendrobatidae; genus Oophaga; species Oophaga pumilio. The sequence continues at coordinate 53,048 of VIAB01003841.1, forward strand.
AGGAGTACACGAAGAAAGGGGCTCAAATGGAGGACCCGTGAAGCCTTTGAGGACCAAGTTTAAGTCCCATGATGGGACGACGACTTGTCTTTTGGGATGCATTCTAAGAGCTGAAACCATGAATCTCTTTATCCACCGATGGTTGGCTAGATCTTGGTCAAAAACATAGCTTAAAGCAGAAATCTGAACCTTTAAACCTTGGTTTAAGGCCCAACTCTAGCCCCTTTTGCAAAAAGTCCAGTATTTGAGATATATTTGGGTGGAAGGGATCAGGTGTATTAGGGTGACACCATGAGGAAAACCTCTTCCATACTTTACTATAGATAGCGATGGTAACAGGTTTTCTTGATTTTTGCAAGGTAGAAATTACTGATTCTGAGAGTCCCTTAGCTCGTAATACTTGGGCCTCAGTAACCAGGCAGCCAGGTTCAGCCTTTGGGGATTTGGATGATGAAGAGGACCCTGCAGAAGAAGGTCATCCAATCGGGTGGTATGTGAATTGGTCCATCCACCTGGAGTTCTATGATAAGGTTAAACCAGCTCCTCTTCGGCCATACTGGGGCTACCAGGATAGTTGGTACCCTGTCGTCCCGAATTTTTTGAAGGGTTTTTGCGAGCAACGGTATCGGAGGTAAGACATATGCTAGCCAAAAGTTCCATGTGTGGGCGAAGTGCCCTTGGGATTTAGGGAGAAGTAAGCCTCGGTTTGCGCGTTCTGGCTCGAGGACAGTAGGTCGACCTCTGGTAGGCCCCATTTGTCTGTCAGCATACTGAAGACCTTCTTCAGACTCCATTCTCCTGGTTGAATGTCTCGGCGGCTTAGAAAGTCTGCCTGTAGGTTTGCAGACCCCCCTCAGGTGTACTGCTGTCAAGGAGACAAGATGCTTTTCGGCCCAGCAGAAAAATTCTGCCCAAGATCACTCTCAGACTGTTGAATCTCGTGCTTCCCTGATGCTTGAGATGGGCTACAGTAGTCATATTGTCTATGTATACTCTGACATGCTGCCCCGTGATCAGACTGTCTGCTGCTAGAAGAGCCTTCTCCACCGCCTTTAGCTCCCTGAAGTTAGAGGTTATGGCATTTACTTGCTGACTCCAGAGACTCTGGAACGGAATGTGAGAAACCACAGCCCCCAGCCTCTTCTGCTGGCGTCCATTTTTACTGTCACCAGGGGGGATTGAATCCAGTTTACACTGCGTAGATTTGCATGATTTAACCACCAGGTTAGGGAAGCTTTTACCCTCCCAGTCATTAGGATCTTCTTGTTTATCGAGTTGGGATTCCCATTCCAGTTTTCCAGAATGTGTCAGAATTCTGGAGTGGGCTTGAGCACAAGACACCGACTGGATGAAGGCTGTCATGGACCCTAGGAGAGACAGCCATCTGTAGGGTTGGAGATCTCTGTTTTTTTTGTTTTTTTTAAGTTCAGGACCCTTGCTATCAGATTTTGGCGATTGTCCTCTGGTAAAAAAGATCTGACTCACTGAGTCTAGAAGGACTCCCAAGAACCTTATTGTCCTTGAAGGCTGGAGTTGTGATTTTTCTAGGTTGGGGACCCAACCCAGGCTTTGTAGAATGTCTAGGGCTCTGGACACATGGTCCCTGAGGACCTCAGCAGAAGGGCCAATAATCAGTAGGTCGTCCAGGTAGGGTACGATGGAGATACACTGTCTTCGTATATGTGCTACAGCTTCTGCCATGATTCTGGAGAAGACCCTTGGGGCTGAGGAGATCCCGAAGGGAAGCACATTGTATTGAAAATGCGATATTCTCTAATTCAGTCAAACCACAAACCTTAGGTACTTCCTGTGTTGAGGGTGTATGGGAACATGGAAGTAGGCGTCCTTTAGATCTATAGTTGCCATAAAGGAGAGTGGGCCTATCAGAGGGATGGCTGATTTTATGGACTCCATCTTGAATTTGCGTTAAGTGAGGAAATGATTGAGAGCCTTTAGGTTTATGATAATCCGGGCTTGTTTTTACCATGAAAAGACGGGAATAATGACCTCTTCCCTGTTCTTTCACTGGAACTGGAGATATTGCCTTTGACACCAACAGCTCCTGATGCCCCGACATCATTAGGGCCTGAGCCTCCCAAGATGGAGGGGAGGTGACTCAAGATCCGGAGAGGGGGGCCTCGAATTCTATTAGATGTCTCTCTCGGATGACATTTAGGACCCAGTGGCTGCTGGAAATGGCCTGTCAACTGACGACGAACCTAGAGAGCCTCCCCCTCACCGGATCGGAGTCATTGCTTTCCTTGCTGTGGTTGCTGGGGGACAAGAATATTCTTGGGTTTCCATTTGACATAGCGCCATCTCCCAGATTTCCCCTTCCCCTTGGATTGGGAGGGCTGAGATTGGGATTGGGATGGCCGAAAAAAAATGCTTCCTGGGTGGTCTTTGTTTAGGAAGGTCCTTCTTTCTATCCATGGCCTTCACC